>CM022951.1:2802737-2841810 GCA_012931725.1 Litsea cubeba
GCACGACTGCATAGCATATGTACCTTTGTTACTCTCCTTAACTTTATAACATGTCCTTCTCACTATTATGCACGCTTTGATGCATACATTCTATATTATCTGCATATTGTGACTTGCCAGATCTTTAGATCTGACCCACTCTTGGTGCTTAGGTCTTGACCCCGAGTTCGAGGGCGATGCGTTCGCACTCGTTGAGGTGCCCGTAGTAGGCGACTACGGATGGGGACCGGCCGACCATGAGGTCGAGCCGGAAGGTGGAGAGCCGACACTAGCTGCAGGGGTCTGAGTGTTCTTTTGTTTGGGTCTTGAGAGATTTTTGTTGTGAGACGGGTAGTGATAAAAATATGTAATTAAACTTGATTTGTTACCACCATACATTTAGGCTGGACTTCAGCCCCTTTACATTTGACATATATACGATGATACCTTAGCTTCCGCTATACTATCATGCTTCCGCAATTAACCATTGTTATTATGTTGATGAAAAAGTTTTAAATTGGACCTCACTGCGGACCTACGATCTTGGAAGTTCTCGGATTTTCCGGGAAGTAGCGCGCCAATTTCGGTACTTTGACGATCTTTTCGGTATCCGGAATTGGGGCGTTACAATTTTATGGTATCAGAGCGGGCAAGTCTCTAGGAAATAAAATACACTAGAAACGTTTAGGACGTAGTGAGGATCTCAGTGTGGGAGTACGTGTAGGGTCGATGGATCGGGTAGAATCAGTGTAGTCCTAAGTGTTGGACTTAAAACTAACCTCATTTCTTTCTCTTGACAGATGTCTAGAGAGGGTTCTCCATCACATATGATACCAGCAGTCGGCAGTTCGCCAGACTTCGAGCAGCGTTTCCAGAGGTTCTTGCAGGCCTTCCTCGTTTCCCAGGAGGCCCAGGCGTCGCGCAGCAGCAGCAAGCCGAGGATTTTGCTCAATTCCAGACGCAAGTCTTAGACATCATGGACAGAGTGGCTCAGCCAGGCACAGCAGCGGCATCCTTTCGGGAGGCAGACCCGAACGTCATATTTGAGAGGTTCCTCAAAAGAGGACCGCCTGAGTTCACTGGCGCCGATGACCCGTTGGTGGCCGACGAGTGGATTGTGCGGATGGAGAAGATCTTCAAGGTCTTCGAGTGCACCGGTCAGCAGAGAGTGCAGTTAGCCGCTTATATGTTTCGGGGAGTCGCGGAGGACTGGTGGAGGACGATTCAGCGTCATTTCGAGGCGATAGTGAGATGAGATCGCTTGGACTGCATTCAGGGCGGACTTCCTTCGGAAGTTCATACCATCTCACGTCAGAGACCGCAAGCTGCGGGAATTTCAGGCGCTGGTGCAAGGCAGCATGACTGTCTACCAGTATGAGGTTCGCTTCACCCAGCTTTTCTCGTTTTGCAGAGGCTCTGATCAAACCTGAGTCCGAGAGGATCCGTCGGTTCGTCGATGGGCTGAGAGACGACATTCAGCTTAACATGTCTTGCATTGAGATTCACACTTATGAGGAGGCTTTGAGGAGAGCTTACTGGGCAGAGGAGCGTCTGCAGCGGATAGAGGCCAGTCAGCAGCAGAGGCGAGTTAGAGCCGCCTTGGCCAGACCGCAGCCCCTTGCCCATACAGCAGCAGCCATTCCAGAGACAGAGGCCAGCAGGGCCAGGCCAGGCAGGCATCAGCATCAGCGGCAGCCTCAAGCAAGCAGCAGCAGCGTGGGCCCAGAGTATGCTATGACTGTGGGGAGACAGGACACATCTCCAGGTTTTGCCCATTCAGAGGAGGACAACCTCAGGCCCCGATGCTTCAGCTTCCAGCACCACCGAGAGCACCAGTTCCAGCTCCACCCGTTCAGCAGATTGCACCGGCACCCCAGCCACCTCAGCAGCAGTACCGTGCCCCGCAGCAGGCACGTGGACCCCAGCAGCCCAGGGGACAGCACTACCAGAGGGGACGATACCAGAGGCCCCATGGACAGCAGCGACAGCAGCAGAGACCTCAGGCCGCAGGTCAGGCATTTGCACTCACACATGAGGAGGCCGAAGCTGCAGGGAACGTCGTCGAAGGTACTCTTTCTATTTGTGATCAAATTGCTAGAGTATTGTTTGATCCTGGTGCGACACATTCCTATGTGTCTTCTGCTTTTGCTTTAGTTCTTGGTGGGGTAGGAGAGGAGTTACCATACACGCTAGTTGTGTCTACGCCCGTGGGCAAGAGGGTAGTGTGTCAGACTTACCACCCCAGATGCCGAGTGCAGATCGGGGAGTGTATTATGTTTGCAGATTTGATCGTGTTACCCATGCATGACTTCGACGTTATCTTGGGGATGGATTGGTTGGCCAGATATCGAGCGGTGATGGATTGCTTCGAGAAGATAGTCAGACTTACTATCGACGGTTCAGATGCCACGATCGAGTTTGTGGGTGAGAGGAGACCACCCAGCACTAGGTTGATTTCAGCACTGAAGGCAGAGAAGCTAGTGAGATCAGGTTGCGAGGGCTACATCGCATTCATCTCAGAGGACAAGAAGTCCAAGGGAGTCGAGGAGATCCCAGTCGTTTGCGAGTTTCCAGACGTGTTTCCCGACGAGATCCCAGGATTGCCTCCAGTCAGAGAGATCGACTTCACCATCGAGCTTGTGCCAGGCACCGCACCGATTTCCAGAGCTCCTTACCGCATGGCTCCGGCAGAGCTGCGAGAGTTGAAGACCCAGTTGCAAGAGTTGATAGACAAGGGCTTCATCAGACCGAGCATGTCACCTGGGGAGCACCTGTGCTCTTCGTGAAGAAGAAGGATGGATCGATGAGGATGTGCATCGACTACAGGCAGCTGAACCAGGCAACAGTGAAGAACAAGTACCCTCTACCCCGGATCGACGAGCTCTTCGATCAGCTTCAGGGAGCGCAGTACTTCTCGAAGGTGGACCTGAGATCGGGATATCATCAGCTGCGAGTCAGAGAGCAGGATGTGCAGAAGACAGCATTTCGTACTCGTTACGGGCACTATGAGTTCCTCGTGATGCCGTTCGGGTTGACGAATGCGCCGGCAGTGTTCATGGCCCTGATGAACAAGATCTTCGCCCCGTACCTCGACAGCTTTTACGGTGGTGTTCATCGACGATGTGTTGGTCTACTCCAAGTCCAGAGAGGAGCACGAGCAGCATTTGAGGACGTCTCTACAGTTGCTACGTGATACCAGCTGTACGCGAAGCTCAGCAAGTGCGAGTTCTGGTTAGAGCAAGTAGTCTTCCTCGACATATCATCTCCAAAGACGGCCTAGCAGTGGATCCAGCAAAGATCGAGGCAGTAGTGAACTGGGAGAGACCGAAGAATGTCACAGAAGTTCGGAGTTTCCTTGGCTTAGCAGGCTACTACCGCAGATTTGTCAAGAGTTTCTCTTCGATTTCAGCCCCTTTGACCAAGCTGACAAAGAAGGACGTACCGTTCGTTTGGACCGATGCATGCGGAGGACAGCTTTCAAGAGCTGAAGGAGAGACTGACGTCAGCACCGATCTTATCTTTACCTTCTGGTACAGGCGGTTTCGTTGTCTTCACCGATGCTTCAGGGACCGGTCTTGGTTGTGTTTTGATGCAGGAGGGCAAAGTCATTGCTTATGGATCACGCCAGCTGAAGGAACACGAGAAGAAGTATGCCACCCACGACCTGGAGCTTGCAGCAGTCGTGTTCGCACTGAAGATGTGGCGGCATTACCTCTACGGAGAGAAGTTCGAAGTCCATTCAGATCATCGCAGTTTGCAGTACCTGTTCACCCAGCATGATCTCAACAACCGTCAGAGGCGTTGGATGGAGTACATCAAGGATTACGACTTCCCTATCAAATACCATCCGGGTAAGGCGAACGTCGTAGCAGATGCTTTGAGCAGGAAGACCGCCCTAGTCAGTTTCCTAGCAGCAGAGGGCGTGTGGACCGATGTCTTCAGTGACATGGATGTCCAGTTTCAGCCGCTCAGCGACAGAGTTATGCTTGCTACCATGTCCGCATGGGAACCAGAGTTGCTCGGAGAGGTCAAGGACAGTCAACGCAGCGATCCTAAGCTTGTCAGAGTGATCGAGCAGATTGACCAGAGGCCAGAGTTCAGACTGATTGGTGGAGTACTCTACTACCAAGACAGGCTGTGTGTACCAGATATCCAGGAGCTGAAGGACCAGATCTTAGCAGATGCACAGCAGATATTCGATCCACCCAGGCAGCACCAAAATGTACAGAAACCTGAGGAACTACTACTGGTGGAACAACATGAAGAAAGAGATTGCAGGCTATGTATCCAGATGTCTGACCTGTCAGCAGATCAAAGCCGAGCATCAGAAGCCACCAGGGCTACTTCATCAGCTCGAGATACCTCAGTGGAAGTGGGAGCATATTACCATGGATTTTATTGCAGGACTTCCAGCTACCAGGAGACGCAATGATGGCATTTGGGTGATCGTGGATAGACTGACTAAGTCAGCTCACTTCTTGCCAGTGTCGATGAGAGCAGGACTCGACGTCCTTGCTAAGCTGTATGTGGATAAGATCGTCTCTTTGCACGGAGTTCCAGCTTCGATTGTTTCAGACCGAGATCCACGCTTCACTTCTCACTTTTGGGATAGTCTTCAGCGAGCTTTGGGTACCAAGTTGAGTTTCAGCACAGCCTATCATCCTCAGACAGACGGACAGACAGAGCGCACCAACCAGACCTTGGAGGATATGTTGCGAGCTTGTGTTCTAGACTACAAGGAGAACTGGGAGGATTCCTTGCCACTCTGTGAGTTTGCCTACAACAACAGTTACCACTCGAGCATCAAGATGGCACCGTTCGAGGCATTGTACGGCAGGAAGTGCAAGACCCCAGTCTGTTGGGAGGAAGTTGGTGTCAGGAGCTTCCATGGACCATCTATTGTCGGTGACACCAGTGAGAAGATCCACCAGATAGTGGAGAACCTGAAGGTTAGCCGCAGTCGACAGAAGAGCTACGCAGACAATCGGCGCAGACCACTCGAGTTCCAGAAGGGAGACCGTGTCTTCCTGAAGGTTTCCCCAGCTCGAGGCACCCTCAGATTCGGCGAGAAGGGCAAGTTAGCACGGAGATACGTCGGACCCTTTGAGATCAAGGCCAGGATCGGAGATGTCGCTTACAGACTTCAGCTGCCAACAGAGCTATCAGGTGTGCACGACGTCTTCCATGTCTCGATGTTGAGGAAGTATGTGGAGGATCCTACCCACATTCTGCATCACCAGCCGCTCGACATCCAGCCCGACGCGTCCTACATCGCCAAGCCAGTCGCCGTCATCGACACCAAGGAGAAAGTGCTTCGGGACCGAACCATCCAGTTCGTGAAGGTTCAGTGGGAGCATCACACTCCGGAAGAGGCTACTTGGGAGCTACGAGACCAGGTGGCAAGAGATTATCCACATCTTCTACCGCAGGTATGTCCCTACTTTGTTTTACATTTGGGGACCAAATGTTTTAAAGGAGGGAGGAATGTGAGACCCCACCCCTGGTGGGCCCTCATTGTGAATTTGAATACTATTTATTAGCCTAAGTATTTTAATTATACTAATTATGGGACTTAGTGAGGGTAGTTATGTATTTTCCTAGGATTAGACTAGTGGTGTAATTAGTAGAGTCAATAGGGTGTCTTTTGTTATTTCTTAGAAGTTGGTTAGTTTGTTAGAGGCCCTAGCTAGAGTTTTGTTTTTACCATAAGGGGTTTGCACCAAGGAATCTTCTAGAAGGTCACCTAAAGACCTAGATACCCTTTACCCTAACCCTAATCCTATTTTAACCCTAAGGGCAATTTTGTCCCTAACCCAAAAAACCCAACCTATATAAACAAAACCCTCCCCCTGCCCTAACAAATACTGTTCATCTCCTTTTCTCTCAAGTTCCAATCTCTTCTCTCTTCTTCTTCCCTAATTCCCTCCAACGAACCCTCGTCCCCCCTCCAATCTCTCTCTTTTCTCTTCCTCACCCCAGAAATCCCTTAACAGAAGGCCAGCTGAGATCGACCTGCACCATAAGAGCTACTGTCGAGACCCTGCCTTTTGGTTTCCCTGTGGTTTTCTTTCTTTTCCTTCTACCTTCAATCGATCAAGGCAAGTGCACTGTGCTGGTAGTTTAGATTGCATGTTTCCTTCCTTTGATTGGCAGTAGAATTTCAATTTGTAAATATATGTTTAGATCGATCCTTGAGCATGTTTGTTTGGTTCCTTTGGCCATTGATGGATGGGATTACCTCATTTGGATGATCAATGGCCGGTTGATGATGGGTGGATGATGTAGGAATGATTTATTTTGCTTCTGTGATGGTCTATGGAGAAACCCAGGAGAATTGGGTTGCAGTGATGGGTTTTCCGGAGATGGAATGACGAGAACCCACCTCGTTGTGTTGTGATCGGAATCGAAGTAGGACCACCCTTGGTAGATCAGGACCCTACGTCTATGTGAGGGGGGCCTGTGCGACCATGGGGTGCTACTTGATCTGGACTCTGATCAGAGGTGGACCACCATTCCTGTGCTTAATGAAGAGAAGTTGTGTCCTGTCGCAGAACTGGGTTCTGTAACAGAACACAACACTGATAGGAGAGATGGGCAGAGTCCAGCGATGGCCGAGCTCAGCACTTACAGAGTCCAGCGGTTGCCGAGCTCAGCATTAATGCAGCTCAGCCACTGCCGAACTCATCACTTGCAGAGCCCAGCAGTTGCCGAGCTCAGCGTTAGCGCAGCTCAGCAACTGCCGAGCTCAGCACTGGCCGAACTCAGCGATGGCTGGATTCAACACTAGCCGAACTCAGAGTTCTGCCGAGCATGATGATTAGGATGAGATTTGCGTTTAGCCGAGCTAAGTGTATAGGCCGAGCTCAGTGCCCAAAGCCGAGTTCAGTGTTACGGCCGAACTCAGTGTTATGGCCGAACTCAGTGTTACTGAGCTCAGCGCCAGACCGGGTTCCTGCGAGCTTAGCCGAACTCAGTGCTTAACCGAGCTGAGAGCTAAACCAACCTCTGTCCTGACAAGCCCAATGCATTTCCCCGAACTCAGCTGGGTGATCCAACTGAGCTAGGCCCTTTGCCGAGCTGAGCTGGGTGGCCGAACTGAGTATCAATTGAGCTCCATTGCTTAGCCGAACTCCGGGATGGATTTCCAAAAAGGCGGGATTTCAACAAAGGAGACTAGAACCTGGGACATTCCCTTGAGCCAGGATTCTTAGTGTGCACGGCCAACTACCCAGGCCAGGGAGTTAGCCGAACTCACAGGAAGTCCTGGACAAGCAGGCTTTGCCTGAAGGGTGTTTTTCCTTCTCTGGTCCCAGTGTGCCGAGCTGACCGCCCAGGCCAGGAGGTCGGTTGAGCACACTGTGTACAGTGACGATCCCCAGATTCTAATTTCTGTTGTTGCAATCATATGTAGGGCCCATTGACCATTCAAATAGACTTCCATCACTGTGCCAGCCACGAGTCAATGGTACGGCTCAACCTTGACTCGTGGGGCCCACTAATTAAAGTCCAGGTTATGTAATCTTAGATGATTCGACCTTTATACGTTACCAAATGATGCACATAACTTCTAAGCACCAAACACAATATTCCTTAGTATCTGTGGTTTCGCTTAAAGATCGAATTACCTGAGATGAACCTGTATCCGGAAGTGGACCATTTACCTAGGTTAGACTGTTGCTATCTCCCTATGATTCGTGTACTTGGAGATTCATCTCCCTCATACTATGACTATCACTCTATTGTCCTTATTATTGCTCATACCTGTTAATTAAATGGAAAATGGAGGACCTAAACCTAGGAATACGTAGAGGTGACCCGGTAACCTGATTGGGTGGATCATTGATCCGTGTCTGTGGCTAGGCGGGCCCTTTTTATGGCCTAAGTTGGATGTGAATTACCCTAGAATGGAGAGGTTAGATTGTATGGGCTTGTGACCCATTAAGGTTGTAAATGGATCATATGTCATTGAATATGGACTTGTATCTCATATGGACTATTATAGATCAGGCCATGTATTTGGTGGGCCTTGGTATGGATCCAATGATGGGATTGGACTTGGACTATGATCCACAGTTTATATTGAGTACTTGGACCACTTAGGGACTTTTGTTAGGACCTTGTTCACGCAAGGCAAAGCCTAGACAGACACAGACCTTTATTGTTTCCGAGTCGGCATAGACATTCACTGAGTTGATTTAAGCTCAGCCAGTTGGACTGATCATCACTGGTAGGAGCTATTGAGATTTGTGTGTGGCTATCATGATGAGCACTGTTGGGACGGACGGTGTGATGCCGGTTCCGGTCGTTGTGGATGATGTTGATGATATTTTGCAGGGTTAGTAATCCCTAGCATTAGCTTAGGATCCCTACCACGACTGTGTTCAGTATGGGAGGGCCGCGGCATAATATCCCGCGGTGACCAGCTTATGTGGATGTGCCATATTGTGTAGGTTTATTATTGTTATACTTATTATGATTCTACATTGTTATCTCGCACGACTGCATAGCATATGTACCTTTGATACTCTCTTAACTTTATACATGTCTCTACTCATTTGATGCATACATTCTATATTATCTGCATATTGTGACTTGCCAGATCTTTAGATCTGACCCATTCTTGGTGCTTAGGTTTTGACCCAGAGTTCGAGGGCGACGCGTTCGCACTCGTTGAGGTGCCCGTAGTAGGCGACTACGGATGGGGACCGGCCGACCATGAGGTCGAGCCGGAAGGTGGAGAGCCGACACTAGCTGCAGGGGTCTGAGTGTTCTTTTGTTTGGGTCTTGAGAGATTTTTGTTGTGAGACGGGTAGTGATAAAAATATGTAATTAAACTTGATTTGTTACCACCATACATTTAGGCTGGACTTCAGCCCCTTTACATTTGACATATATACGATGATACCTTATGCTTCCGCTATACTATCATGCTTCCGCAATTAACCATTGTTATTATGTTGATGAAAAAGTTTTAAATTGGACCTCACTGCGGACCTACGATCTTGGAAGTTCTCGGATTTTCCGGGAAGTAGCGCGCCAATTTCGGTACTTTGACGATCTTTTCGGTATCCGGAATTGGGGCGTTACAGTGTCTATGTTTGTTACAGTGCCAGGGTTGCTCATATGAAGTTCTTTACAATACAGAGGTAACTGCTGGAAGGAGTCTTCATACGATCCACGAACCATATTCAGTGCCATCTGCCTTGCTATATAAGCCTTCCTGTAGCTAATGGTCACCCCAAACTCCATCTGATAGTCATTCATGATCTCTTTGGGTTTCAAATTTACATTCTGTCTGACCCTATCCATGATGAACTCTGTAATAAGTGCCGAAGATGCTTGTCGATGTGCCATGCCCATCATTGGCCTTGAGCATTTATGTTTAGGATTGTAAGTCCTTCCTTTAAATTGTGGTCCTGATTCGACAATTGAAGCGTGAATACGCCATGGACATTCCTAATCTCTGCAGCGTGCAGTTACCTTGGTCATATTGGTCTTCAAGGGTTTGAGAGTGAAGTTGCTATAAATTGCGAACTTAGACAAAGTATTCCGGAAAGTTTGTCGGTCTTAGAATTCACGGCCGATCCACATTTCCCGTGCCGAGTTGTTGCCAACATTTGTATTTATGTCCCAGGGCTCCATTTTATCCTCAAGATCAACAGCCGGAGTTTCATTATAACGAAATGGCTCACTCCTTGGATTGGCTCTTGCGACTTCAGCTGACTTTCATTACAATCTAATGCCTCATTGATTGGATTGCCTCCTTCAAATTTACTTTCGGCCTTGGACATTGGAATCGAATGGATTTGGCCTATGGCGGGGGGACCATTAAGATGGATATCATCAACATAGTTTGACCCGAATACCAGATCATCATCAATAGTGCCTTGTCCGTCCGTCTGATGTGGACTGCAATCAACCCGCACAGTAGGGAAATACATGTCTTTGTCTTCACGGATGTCAATGGTAGGTACGTATCCACAAGTAGTTGAGTTTAACCCTTCTTTTTTTATGAAAGTTCCTGATGCTTTATTTGGTCTTTCCACAGTAGTACGACGGACAGAGTTCCTTTGAAACCTATAATGAATAATTACATAAATAAGCAACTAGGAAGAAAAATCATTCATTTGACGAATGTAAAAGCTGCTGATGCAATCTATAAGTGTACCTTCAATTATCTCCTCCTACGCACTGCTCCTTGTTCCGACCGTTGAAGACGTATAAATATATCCCATTAGAGTCGTCGCCCGATGCTTTGAACATATTTCTAACATCAATATCATCATCAATGTTGGCCATGGAGAATGCTCGTCCGTTGTGATGTATTGCATGCTTATATTCTGGATGGATGATAAGTCCCCATTAGATGCTTCAATTGCTTCTTTAACCAGAGATTCAAATGTGATGTCTGTAGCTAAATATCTCATCTTCTGCTTTCCTCCGTTGTACATCGGACGACTTATATCGAATTCAAAGTCACCGCCATAGTGGAAGATGAACAGCACCTCTCTAACTGACATGCTGTCATTATATCAGAAGAAATTAATAAAGACATCAGTGAAGATTAGGTACATTCAGATTGTCAGTTAATACAGAACTATATTAACAGCATTTGTAATATAATGAGTAGAGAAAATGTATTCATGTTGATAAAAATCCACACCATGCCAAATAAAAGGATTAGCAGCTGTTCTCAAATAGAAAGAAAAGGCATTTTGATCAATAGTCTATTTATTTTAGCACTTGGAGCAATGTTTTCAAACCACGCTATTGACTGTTATTCCCTCACACATTATTCCACCCATTCTCATGTTATTCAGAAAGCATTAAGAGAACCGACTATAATTATATTATTTATATGCAATATAGCTTTAAAGTCTAAAACTTTGTAAGATTAGTAAATAAATAAATAAAGAAGTTATACCCAGATTCAGTTTCACCCACGACATCTTATCAAATTGATACAAATTATTTATAGTTTTTCTACTAAAAGTGACAAACACATCAAAAGAAGGACAACTCCAAAATAAAACCATCAAACCCCATAAACCACAGCTGCCTGGGTCCTAGAAAGTAGATTTCCCACAGTATCTAGGGTTTCCAACAGTTAAATATTGCGAAAAATCTAGGTGATGGTGCTTTATGCTACACAAATCAGTCTAAGGTGGTAGATAATGTGTGTACCTTTGTCTTAATGGAGTTCAACCAGCATGAAGATGGTGTTTTATGATGGTTTCTAGAAGGAAGTAACTCCAGAGCAGTGTTGAAGACGAACCCAAATGTAGAAATGTGAAAAATGGAATCGGGGCGAAGGATTATATGATCTCGTATTGTGGTCGATATTGACAATAAATATAGTCGATATCGACCATATCGCAAAACAACAAAAAAGGTACAAAAGCCCATACGAGGGTCTCTCCCATAAGGAACAATAATCTGGGTCCCGCTGGGACGTATGCGGTCCTATAGAGATTTTATGGGTAAATTCCTCTAAAAAATAGTCAAGGTCATTTAAGATTGGAACTACTTATAAAAGTTTTCATGATGATGCCTAATGGAGTTACTTATAAAAATTTGAACATCCCAAAGTAATCAACATCCTCGCAAAATTTCATTCCAATAGGATTTTGGCTCGCTTTTAGATTGGTCATTATGAAAGATTATAAACAAAATACTATATTAATTTTTAATATTTTATTGTTGAATTCGATTGTTTACAAGGGCTTTTAAAAGGAGAGGCCATTTATAATAGCATAAATGGATTGCAAATGCACAAATGCTGATATTTATAATATTGTATCACATTACTCTTATTTTAAAATAAGTCATAAGAAATTGAGTCATAACCTCCACCAAAGGCTATAGAATTAGGATCATTGCAGGTGTAATCATTATTTCCTTTGTTTAGAAGATCATCCTATTAAGGAAAAAAATCATTTTCTTGAGGTTATCCATTTATTTCAAGAATTATCTTTTAGAAAATGGAGATGCTATTTCAATAATTTGGAGGTGAATGATAATCAAAAGAGGCAAACCGTTGCTTGATCTTCTTGGATTCTCAAGTATTTTTTTCTTTGAATTTTATATATGGACCATCGATGGACCACATACGTACTTAATTGGGTCCATCATGTCAATCGCTTGAACTCTTAAATCACAATATATCATCTCAGTTCTTAATTAAAAAAAATCCCCAATAATAAACAACATATATAAAGTAGTAAAAAGTTTGGCGATCCAATATGCATAATTCTGATTGGACCAATATAATTTATGGCAGTAACTAGTAAAAACTCGTGGGCCCAATATGTATTTTTTAATTAAGATCATCCGATATAAATTATAAACGAGCATTTTTGCATTGTATTTTCGTTTCTATCATAGAAAATGACCCTTCTTTTTATATGTCCTTTTAAAATTTAATTCCAATAGAAGATGGGTGGCTATCGAATTAAAGAGTATAGCATTAAAACCCGCAATAGTATTTTGTTCATGGTTTTTTGTATACCACATCTAACAATTAATTTAAGCATTTTTCTTACTATGGCAGCCGCCCCCCCCCCCCCCCCCCACACACACACACACACACACACCCCCACACACACCCACACACCCACACACACACACACACACACACACACACAAAAAAAAAAAAAAAAAAAAAAAAAATTCACACCCACTGGTGGTTGTATTTAATGTGATTCACTTTTTAGTTTTCTTTTATTTTAATTACATTTATAAAGATGGGTTCCATTTAAGTTCAAGGTGATAGAGCTATATAAATAAAAGTTTAATTTGGATTGTTTCTATTTGGAAAGATGGGGCCCATTGATATATTTTTGTGGGAAAGACGTTCTGGAGAGAGAGAAATAAGGCTATGACATTTTTTAATTTTTTTTTTGGGGATTTTGCTGAAAAAATCCTGAAATATAGCCATATATCTCGAAAGGTCCTCACAATTTGTGTAGCACCAATGAGGTCCTTTCGCCAATTTTTTATATTTTTTTATACTTTTTTATGAGTGACGATAGCGTCACGACACTAGCGTCGCTCGTCACACCCCATGTGTCGCTCGTCACACCTTCTTCCCTTCTTTTCTTTTCCTTCCTTTCTCTTCTTCCTCCTCCTCTTTCTTTTCCTTTCTTTCTTTCTCTTGCAGCATGAGCTAATCTAGTAGCTTGGATCAAGGGAGATGGATTCATGTCTACATAGAGAAGGCCGAGATCATGATAAATGAGCGATTACTTGCCAACCTCATAGATATGTATCATAGATATGTATGCTAAGTGTGGAGAGATAAAATTTGCATCATAGATTTTCTTTGATTAGCATGGTCCCACCCAAAAAGTCTGGCCTTGGAATGCCTTGATTGGTGAGCTTGCCATCCATGGGCTATCCAAGGAAGCCATTAATCTTTTTGAATAAATGAGACTCACAAACTCACAAATGAAGCCATTAATCTTTTGGCTTCATTAATCTTTTTGAACAAATAAAACTTACAAACGTCCCCAATCTGATGCAGGCCAATATGTTGGACGTTAATGGCGAATAACGCAGTGGATCAGTTTGTAGAGGACGTTGGTTGGACGTTAATGGCGAATAACGCAGTGGATCGGTTTGTAGAGGACACAAACGTCCCCAATAATGTTTGTTTGCTTGCAATGGAATGGAACAAGGGAGTCAAATAAAATTCTTAAAAATGTATTTGTGGAGATTGCAAGAAGACAATGTTTGTGGCGATTAGCGAATGCAAAAGAAAGAAAGAAAACGAAAGAGGAGGAGGAGGAAGAAGAAAGAAGAGAAAGAAAGGAAAAGAAAAGAAGGGAAGAAGGTGTGACGAGCGACGCATGGGGTGTGATGAGCGACGCTAGCATTGTCCATGCTGATGCTATCATCACTAATAAAAAAGTATAACTCAAAATATAAAAAATTGGAGAAAGAAAAATGTTGGACTACCAGTGTTGAGATGAGCTGTTGTTTAGTTGAAAAGGGTAAATATGGAACTAAAATGAAGACAATAACTGCAGAAGAGTTTGGAAAAAGTATAACTATCAGTTTGGGATTTGAAAAACGTGGCAACCTTTTATTGGATGGTGAACGTTCTGTAGTGAAGCCCAGCGGGGGATAAAGAAATCATGATTAGGGATTTAAAAATTTGAAACGTCTATTTCTTATTTTGAAACCTCTTTAGATCGATCTCTTTATAAGGATAAAATGGAACACTTAACTATTTCTTATTACTAGCAAAACCCGTGCATAACCACGAAACCACTAAATGCACAGACTGATATAAATTATAAATTATTTTTAATAAATTTATTAATTAGTAAACTTGTGAGTCCTTTTTTTTGTTGTTAATTTGATCTTTATGTTTTTTTCCAAATATTTTATTCTTTAGGTGAGGCATGAATTGATTAAGAAAGATCAAATGATCATAGACCTAACAAATTGACCTAATATATTTAAATGGGACCAAGATAAATGGGGTCCATCATCTCTATTCTAACCGTTCATAAAATCATATGATGCGGGCTGTGACCCATTAATTGATTGATAAAGATCAAATGACCAAATGATCATAGACTTCTCAAATTGACCAAACCTAACCTACTTAAGTAGGACCCCCAAGATGAATGAGGTCCACCATCTCCATTCTAACCGTTCATAAAACCATATGATGCGAGATGGGGCCCATGAATTGATTTAAAAAGATCAAATGATCGTAGACTTAATATATTTAAGTGGGACCCAAATGAATGGAGTCCACCATCTTTATTCTAACCATCTATAAAATCAAATGATGCCGGCCGGGACCCATTAATTGATTGATAAAGATCAAATGATCAAATGATCATATACTTCTCAAATTGACCAAACCTAACCTATTTAAGTGGGACCCCAAGATGAATGGGGTCCACCATTTATATTCTAACCGTCCAAAAAACCATATGTTACGGGCTGAGACACATGAATTGCTTGATAAAGATCAAATGATCATAGACCTCACAAATTGACCAAACCTAACCTATTTAAGTGGAACCCCCCAGATGAATGGGGTCCACCATCTCTATTCTAACCGTCCATAAAACCATATTATGCGGGATGAGACCCATGAATTGATTAAGAAAGATTAAATGATCAAATGATCGTAGACCTGACAAATTGACCAAAATTCTTAAGTGGGACCCGGATGAATGTGGTCAACCATCTCCATTCTAACCGTTCATATAACCATATGATGCGGGATGGGACCCATGAATTGATTGATAAAGATCAAATGATCATAGACCTCACAAATTGACCAAACCTAACATATTTAAGTGGGACCAAGATGAATGGGGTCCACCATCTATATCCTAACCGTCCATATGATGCGAGCTGTGACCCATTAATTGATTGATAAAGATCAAATGATCATAGACCTCACAAATTGACCAAACCTAACATATTTAAGTGGAGCCCCCAAGATAAATGGGGTCCACCAACTATATTCTAACTGTCCATAAAACCATATGATACGGGCTGGGACCTATGAATTGCTTGATAAAGATCAAATGATCATAGACCTCACAAATTGACCAAACCTAACCTATTTAAGTGGACCCCCCAGATGAATGTGGTCCACCATCTCTATTCTAACCGTCCATAAAATCATATTATGTGGGATGGGACCCATGAATTGATTTAAAAAGATCAAAGAATCAAATGATTGTAGACCTAACAAATTGACCAAATATTTTTAAGTGGGACCCAGATAAATGGGGTCCACCATCTTTATTCTAACCGTCCATAAAATCAAATGATGCGGGCCGGGACCCATGAATTGATTGATAAAGATCAAATTATCAAATTATCATAGACCTCTCAAATTGACCAAACCTAACCTATTTAAGTGGGACCCCCAAGATGAATGGGGTCCACCATCTATATTCTAACCGTCCATGAAACAATATGATGCGGGCTGGGACCCATGAATTGCTTGATAAAGATCAAAGGATTAAATGATCATAGACCTCACAAATTGACCAAACATACCCTATTTAAGTGGAACCCCCATATGAATGGGGTCCACCATCTCTATTCTAACCATCTATAAAACCATATTATGCGGGATGAGACCCATGAATTGATTACGAAAGATCAAATGATCAAATGATCGTAGACCTAACAAATTGACCAAATATTTTTAAGTGGGACCCAGATGAATGGGGTCCACCATCATTGAGAGATTTTAGGATAATTATTATTGGTAATAGAGATCTCATTGAGAGAGTTTAGGATAATTCAAATTTTAATCAAGCAATTTCTATTTTGGTTGGTAATTGCTAGGTGGAGTCGTGGAGGACTCCACGCGAATTAAGTAGATAAGATTGAACCTAAAACAGTCCAAATCATACCTTTCATTGCGAACTCTTTAATCTCCTATCCATAATGGATCTATTAAAGTTTTCAATTCACCTAAAGAAAGTTAATAAAAGTGGACTCTTGCTATAAACTCCAAGCAAACTTAAACTTCTCTCCAACCAAAATTAGAGTTCCAATTTCTCAATTTAAATCGAAATCAAGATCCAATTTCTCAATCAATTTTGAAATCATACTTCAATTCTAAAATCGAATCCTATCTCTATAATATATAATAATGATAATAATGGTCGATCTTTGATCAAATGGGCTCCATGCAGATATTTTAATTAAATAGCCCAAGTTATACAAAAAAAAAATTTAAATAGCCCAAATAAATCAAGATTGGTATTATCCCTTATCCATTCTTGCACGGAGGTGTAAAATCTTTATATATAGTATTTATCTACATGCACCGATGGGGAGACCGGGCTGTGGCCCGGCTCCCCATGGGAGGCGTTGGATCCCAAGTGAGCCTGGGATCCAACGCCTCCCATGGGGAGCCGGGCACAGCCCGGTCTCCCCATCGGTGCGTGTAGACGGTCTCTTATATATATATATATCTATAGCAGTGGGTCATATCTATTATCATGTAATGGTAATGAAGGATAAGTTCCAAAGGTAAATAACTGTTGATCTATCGTCAAATGGGGCCCGCAAATCAAGAATCCCTAAAATCTCTCATTGAAATTAAAGTTGAAATCCAATTTCGCAAATGGCAACAATAAAAGAAAATGTGAGAGAGAGTTGTAAGAATTCCTAAAAAACTGAATATAACAAAATGAAAGCAGACAATGACACAATAAAATTAAGAAGTAAAAATTGAAGATAAATAAAGGATAAGATTGTACCTAAAAGAGTTCAAATCATACCTTTCATTGCTGGAGTAGTCTTTAATCTCCTATCTACAACGGATCTATTAAAATTTTAAATTCATCTAAAGAAAGTTAATAAAAGTGGACTCTTGCTATAAATTTCAAGCAAACTTAAATTTCTCTCCAGCCAAAATTAGAATTCCAATTAAAATCACTATCCAATTTCTCAATCAATCTTGAAATCGGACTCCACAAAACGGTACCCACTTCAGTTTAACACATCCAACCTATATCATCATTGGATTGATCATGCAAGAAAACACAAAAAACACACATCCATCTAAGGTGGAAAGTAATTGTCTGACTTCGAGGCCTATAAATCCACAGTTAAGAAGGCCAAATGGTCCCTTTTTTATGCATTCATGTGAGGCTGACAGGCCAGGTAACTCATTGATTACCAGCAGCTTGGCTACTGTAGAAAGATCCTCGTTCTCATGCCTAACTTCTAAGGAATGGCGATATAAAAAAAAAATCATTGAAGCATGCAAATTAATTTTCATTAATTACTAATGACATAAGTAAAACATGCATTATTCATTTCAGTATATCTAGTAAATTCATAGACATGGAAAAGACTCCATGAAAGGCAAAGAAATACATGAACACTGAACACTGACATAGATTGATGTTTTTTCCCTCCTCATGAGATGGTCGATAAAATGAATTCTATCAAGGGGTTGTGGTTTGATCTGCATGCATATTCACGTACAACACAATTATAAGCTTTGGCTGTCAAGGCATATTGTATTAGTACTTAGTACATGGGTTTCCGGACTAAAGAATTCCACAACTTTTCTCTACTGGACATGCTATACTGATTATCCATCACAATTTATGGGCCACTGTTCATGTATGTGTACATAACTTATTGATCAACCTCTGCAGAACTTACTTATCCATCACATCTATCTATATATTACTAAAGGGATGTATACACTTCATATGAGAATTCCTGGAGGAGGACACCTGGCATGTCTTGGAGAGGGACACGTGGCAGCAGCCAGCCTAGAATGGTGTTCTGTTAATGCAATCCCTAAAATCTCTCATTCTCCATCTAAAATTTCGCCATCTCTCCATCCCTAAAATCTCTCTTTAATACTTTGATCATTATCAAGCAATTCATGGGTCTCAGCCCGCATTAGATTATTTCATGGACGGTTAGAATATAGATGGTGGACCCCATTCATCTTGGGGGTCCCACTTAAATAGGTTAGGTTTGGCCAATTTGAGAGGTCTATGATCATTTGATCTTTATCAATCAATTCATGGGTCCTGGCCCACATCATTTGATTTTATGGACGGTTAGAATAAAGATGGTGGACCCCATTCATCTGTCATCTGGGTCCCACTTAAAAATATTGGTCAATTTTTTAGGTCTACGATCATTTGATCATTTGATCTTTTTAAATCAATTCGTGGGTCCCATTCCGCATAATATGGTTTTATGGATGGTTAGAATAGAGATGGTGGACCCCATTCATCTTGGGGGTTCCACTTAAATATGTTATGTTAGGTCAATTTGTGAGGTCTATGATCAATTTGATCCTTCGATCTTTATCAAGCAATTCATGGGTCCATCCCGCATCATATTATTTCATGGATGGTTAGAATATAGATGGTAGACCCCATTCATCTTGGGGGTCCCACTTAAATAGGTTAGGTTTGGTCAATTTGAGAGGTCTATGATCATTTGATCTTTATCAATCAATTCATGGGTCCCGACCCGCATCATTTGATTTTATGGACGGTTAGAATAAAGACGGTGGACCCCATTCATCTGGGTCCCACTTAAAAATATTTGGCCAATTTGTTAGGTCTACGATCATTTGATCCTTTGATCTTTTTAAATCAATTCATGGGTCCCATCCCGCATAATATGGTTTTATGGAAGGTTAGAATAGAGATGGTGGACCCCATTCATTTGGGGGTTCCACTTAAATAGGTTATGTTTGGTCAATTTGTGAGGTCTATGATTATTTGATCATTTGATCTTTATCAAGCAATTCATGGGTCCCAGCCCGCATCAGATTATTTCATGGACGGTTAGAATATAGATGGTGGACCCCATTCATCTTGGGGGTCCCACTTAAATAGGTTAGGTTTGGTCAATTTGAGAGGTCTATGATCATTTGATCATTTGATCTTTTATCAATCAATTCATGGGTCCCGGCCCGCATCATTTAATTTTATGGACGGATAGAATAAAGATGGTGGACCCCATTCATCTGGGTCCCAATTAAATATATTATGTCAATTTGTTAGGTCTACGATCATTTGATCCTTTGATCTTTCTTAATCAATTCATGGGTCTCATCCCGCATAATATGATTTTATGGACGGTTAGAATAGAGATGGTGGACCCCATTCATCTGGGGGGTTCCACTTAAATAGGTTACGTTTGGTCAATTTGTGAGGTCTATGATCATTTGATCCTTCGATCTTTATCAAGCAATTCATGGGTCCATCCCGCATCATATTGTTTCATTGATGGTTAGAATATAGATGGTGGACTACATTCATCTTGGGGGTCCCACTTAAATAGGTTAGGTTTTGTCAATTTAAGAGGTCTATGATCATTTGATCATTTGATATTTATCAATCAATTCATCGGTCCCGACCCGCATCATTTGATTTTATGGATGGTTAGAATAAAGATGGTGGACCCCATTCATCTGGGTCCCACTTAAAAATATTTGGTCAATTTGTTAGGTCTACGATCATTTGATCATTTGATCTTTTTAAATCAATTCATGGGTCTCATCCCGCATAATATGGTTTTTTGGACGGTTAGAATAGAGATGGTGGACCCCATTCATCTGGGGGGTTCCACTTAAATAAGTTATGTTTGGTCAATTTGTGAGGTCTATGATTATTTGATCCTTTGATCTTTATCAAGCAATTCATGGGTCCATCCCGCATCATATTATTTCATGGATGGTTAGAATATAGATGGTGGACCCCATTCATCTTGGGGGTCCCACTTAAATAAATTAGGTTTGGTCAATTTATGAGGTCTATGATCATTTGATCTTTATCAATCAATTCATGGGTCCCGGCCCGTATCATTTAATTTTATGGACGGTTAAAATAAAGATGGTGGACCCCATTCATCTATTTCCCACTTAAAAATATTTGGTCAATTTGTTAGGTCTACGATCATTTGATCCTTTGATCTTTCTTAATCAATTCATGGGTCTCATCCCGCATAATATGGTTTTATGGCCGGTTAGAATAGAGATGGTAGAACCCATTCATCTGGGGGGTTCCACTTAAATAGGTTAGGTTTGGTCAATTTGTGAGGTCTATGATCATTTGATCATTTGATCTTTATCAAGCAATTCATGGGTCCCAGCCCGCATCATATGGTTTTATGGACGGTTAGAATATAGATGGTGGACCCTATTCATCTTGGGGGTCCCACTTAAATAGGCTAGGTTTGGTTAATTTGAGAGGTCTATGATCATTTGATCTTTATCAATCAATTAATGGGTCCCGGCCCGCATCATTTGATTTTATGGACGGTTAGAATAAAGATGGTGGACCCCATTCATCTGGGTCCCACTAAAATACATTAGGTCAAATTTGTTAGGTCTACGATCATTTGATCATTTGATATTTCTTAATCAATTCATGGGTCCCATCCCGCATAATATGGTTTTATGGACGGTTAGAATATAGATGGTGGACCCCATTCATTTTGGGGTCCCACTTAAATAGGTTAGGTTTGGTCAATTTGAGAGGTCTATGATCATTTGATCTTTATCAATCAATTAATGGGTCCCAGCCCGCATTATATGATTTTATGAACGGTTAGAATAGAGATGATGGACCCCATTCATCTTGGTCCCACTTAAATATATTAGGTCAATTGTTAGGTCTATGATCATTTGATCTTTCTTAATCAATTCATGCCTCACCTAAAGAATAAAACATTTGGAAAAAAACATAAAGATCAAATTAGCAACAAAAAAAAGGACTCACAAGTTTACTAATTAATAAATTTATTAAAAATAATTCATATTAGTCTGTGCATTGGTGGTTTCGTGGTTATCCACGGGATTTTGCTAGTTGTTGCTAAGGGCCTGTTTGTTTACATAATAATACATAGGAATTGAATATATATAATTCATACCATAAGTGGTTAAAAGTGAAGATCAAATGTGAATTTTAAAAATGAGCATCAAATATCATTTCTTTTTAGGATTAAAATAGGATCAAAAGAAGTTGGGGAATGAACTACTAGGGTGATGGCCGATAGTTCTAATTCCCTAAAAGGAAAGGTCATTTTATGCTCATATTTGAAAATGCACCTTCGATCTTCCTTTTTAACTAGTAATAATATGAATTCTATGTATTTTAAATAATGCATACAAACAGGCCCTGACAGTTAACTTCTATATAGAGGACTAGGAAACAAAATATAGGAGAATGATAGAAAAAAAACCAATTCTTCAAATTTTACTAAACCGAGAAAACTCATAAATTATAAAGAACGCTTCAAAAATGAAGTTGTCATACTCTACAGTCTACAATCATGCTCCTCCCCGGAAGGTGAAACATCAAACTTAGGCTTAAGAAGTGAGATACCATAAAATAGGTGGCTCCCTTTAATAAAAATGTAGTTGATTTAAGAATGAAAAATAGTGTAAGCTGATGATAAAAATAGCAGAGAAAGCAATGAACTAACCATGGGCAATCACATTCAGCAGAATCAGTTTACTTATCCATGTCTTGTGTTGGGCTGCAAGATTACAGAATTGTAATACACACATGCTTTGACATCTTAGGAAACCATACCACCCCCCAAAAAGAGTCCACTGTGGTACTATGACTGGTCATTGATGGCTACCACAAAAATGCACCTCGGCCATATTTCATGAAGTTGCATCCCATCCGAGTAGATCAACCGACATAAAATGCATTATGTTACCATATTGAAGGAAGTCCAATGGGTTGGCGCTCCAAGTTCCCAAATAATGGCTTGCCAGATTTAGTTTAATGATAAGGAGCGGGCTTCAATACAACGTCGCTACACCAACCAATAAATGGTTGCCACCTTTTTTTTTTTTTTTTTTTTTTTTTTTTTTTTTTTGCTGACGCAGGGTGTCCCGGCCCTTTGGGCCGGAGTAATCCCTGCGGGCCCAGGAGGCAAAGCCGGGTAAAAAACCCCCTGTGGCCCCAGTGTGGTAGCGCGGGTTTCGAACCCTCAACCTCCGGGAGCAAACCGTGGTCCTAGGCCACCTTTTTTGATATCCGAAACTGATAGTCAACACATTTTTCAAACTCTTCTGCAGTTATTGTCTTCATTTTATTTCCATATTTACCCTTTTCAACTAAACAACAACCCATCTCAACTCTCAGGTACCTCACACTCCTTTACAGGAAAAAAAATAAAAAATAAAAAATGTCTTAGCCTTATTTCTCTCTCTCTCTCCAACACGTCTTTCCCACAAAAATATATCAATGGGCCCCATCTTTCCAAATGGAAACAACTCAAATTAAAAATTAACAACAATCATAGAAATTAAAAAAAAATTCATTTGTCACCTAAGAGATCTGAGGTCCAAGGCTAATCTATTCAAGGCCTAACTTTGATGGGAAAAGAATATCGCATTAAAAAATGGTCAAGGTCATTTAAGATTGGAACTACTTATAAAAGTTTTCATGATGATGCCTAATGGAGCTACTTATAAAAATTCGAACAGCCCAAAGTAGTCAACATCCTCGCAAAATTTCATTCGAATAGGATTTTGGCTCTCTTTTAGATTGGTCATAATAAAATACTATATTAATTTTAATATTTTATTGTTGAATTCGATTGTTTACGAGGGCTTTTGAAAAGAGCGGCCATTTATAATAGCATAAATGGATTGCAATGCACAAATGCTGATATTTATAAGGGGCATTCGGCGACGGTCCCTGAACATTTCACTTTATTGTATTAGGTCCACAAAAAAAAAGTCATGCAGCCAAAGGTCCCTCTCACACTTATTCACACCTAAAATGTCCAATTTACCATTTCTTCAAATCATATCCCATGATTGGTGGGATATCCCATTAATAATGGTCAACTACCATTTAATTGGCCATGATTAACGGAATTTCAATAATGAGATTTTCAAATAAATTCTAAAAGCATACAAATATATTTTAAAATAACACAAATAAATTTCAAAAAATGCAATAATTACAAAAAAATGCAATAAATTTTAAAAAAAATCAATAAATTTCAAAAGAACGTGATAAATTTGAAAAAATGCAAATAAGTTTCAAAATATCCAAATAAACTTCAGAAACTATAAAGAAATTTCAAAAGACTAAAATAAATCTTAAAAGACCCAAAGAAAATTCAAAAGACGTAAATAAAATTCAAAAATACAAATAAATTTAAAAAATGCAAATACATTTCTAATACTAAGATAAACCAATTTTCCAAATTTCAGAAAAATTTGCCAAAAACTCAAGTATTTTAGTCAAAATTCAGTTAAATTTATTTTAAAAAAATATAAATAAATTTCAAAAGACACAAAATAAATTCAAAAACACAAAGAAATCTAAGAAAATAAAAATAAATTTGAAAAAAATACAGAAATATTCGTTCAAGAACTCAGTTCAAAAAAGAGATAAATTTGTTAGAAACTCAGCTGTATTTTTCAAAAATTCAAATAAATTTGTCAAAAACTCAAATAAATTTATTTAGAACTCAGATAAATTTATTACAAAACTAAGATACATAGTCAAAAGCTCATATAGATTTGTCCAGAACTCAGATAAATTTGACAAGACCAGCTAAATTTGTTACATAACTCATATGAATAGTAAAAAACTCAGATGAATTTGTCTAGAACTCAGATAAAGTTGATTCAGAACTCAGATAAATTGGTGCAAAAACTCAAATAAAATTGACAAAAGATGAAAAACTCAGTTAAATTTGACGAAAACGTAGATAAATTTGACAAAAACTGAGATAAATTTGACAAAAAAATCAGATAAATTCACAGTAAAGCCTACAACTAAACTCGGTCACCGTCAATCCGTTCTATCTACCTTGTAGATCTCGTTGATATGAATCCAACAAAAAAAAAAAAAATCGGAATGCTCCAGAAATCCAGAAACAAGTCTGGCCGTTGAACCTGGTAAAAACTTGCTTGACTGTACTGTTGAATACGGAATGTTCTTGGGCTTCTGTGAAAAGGATCAGGTCGAACTGACTTGGACCTGACTCGCAACGGACTCAACTGAGTTGTCTCCCTCCTCCCAACGCCTGCAACAGAAACCCGTAGTAGTTAACCCATAGAAACCCGCAGCCCCAAACTCATCAAGCCCCAAAAACACAGAAATATTCGTTCAAGATCTCAATTAAAATTTTCAAAATGGAGATAAATTTGTTATAAACTCAGCTATATTTTCCAAAAATTCAAATAAAATTTTCAAAATCTCAGATAAATTTGTTCAAAATTCAGATAAATTTATTCCAGAACTTAGATAAATAGTCAAAAACTTAAACAGATTTGTCCAGAATTCAGATAAATTTGACAAAAACTTAGCTAAATTTGATAAAAACTTAGATAAATTTGACAAACAATCAGATAAATTCCCCTCACAATAAAGCTTGCAACAAATCTCCTTCACCGTCTCCTTATCCTCCGTCACCTACTCAGATAGATTTGTCCAAAACTCAGATAAATTTATTTCAAAACTCAGGTAAATTTACGCAAAACTCAAATAAATTTGAGAAAAAAAATCATATAAAATTGTTAAAACTCAGATAAACTTAACAAGATTTTAGATAAATTTCATAAAAACTCATATAGATTTGTCAAAAATGATATAACAGCCCCGTTGCCTTCTTTCTCTAGATATGGCGTAGCACCGTCGACTACATTCGGATCTCACGGTGGGGTCCATCCGAAAAAACAACCTGGCTTCCAATACGGGTCAGGTCAAACCTGATCTGGAACCAACCCGGAACTACTGCAGAGCCCAGGCCCACTTCTTTTTCTTCTCTCATTCTGGTTCTGCAACAAGAACCAAAAGACAACCCTGTAAAGCGTTTCACTTCTTCCACGTGGATCAACTTTCTCCTCCGTTGATAACCCTTCCATCGAACGGCTCACATCCACCAACAAATCCCAAAAAAAAAAAAAAAAAAACCAAGATGCAGAGCGTCAAAAGCCACAACCAAATCAAGATTCAAAACTTCCTGCGCCCTTTCCCCAAAAATCACAAGTATATAAACATGCACAGCCCCAATCAATACCACACAACCCCAGCAATTAAAACGCAGCAAATACATTTGAGAGAGAGAGAAGATGTCAGGAAGAGACAAATGAGGAAAGGGTCTTGGCAAGGGCGGTGCCAAGCGCCACAGGAAAGTTCTGCGGGATAACATCAAGGGCATCACCAAGCCTGCCATCAGGCGCCTTGCACGCCGTGGAGGGGTCAAGCGCATCAGCGTTCTCATCTACGAAGATTGCAAGAAGAGAGAACCTGATTTGTGTGATCAAACGATCTCCCTCTACACGATCTGGAAAACACTGCTATGAAGAGGGATAATATAAAATGAAAAGAGGAATAATATAAAATTTGAAAATTGAAATTTCAAAATTTCATACCTAAAACGATTGAAAGGGTAAATCAGACTTTAAAAATGTGATCATGTGGACGCAGGGACCTATGGCCGCAAACAGTCTAGCTGCGTGGACCATAGGCCTTAATAAGTTTTTCCTTGGACTGGAGGCTGGATACATTCACTTATAGGGACATTTCGCTAATTTTGTCTATTTATAATAGGCCAAGGCTCCCCTAAGCTCGAGCTTAGAGAGAAAATTTCGTAAGTTCGTATTGGTCCATCCAAATGGACCAAACACATGACCCCCTTAAATTGCACATGTCCACCAACTTTTAGTAAGATCTGAATTTACTAGACCGTTGGATTGACTATATATCAATCCGAATGGATTGTTTACCATTAAACTCTTGGGCCCATATGGAGATGATAGAAATTACGGTTGGAGATGATTTTTTGCAGGGAGAAAGATCCTAGGGAGTCCTTGAAATCCCCCCTACCCCCATCCCCATGTGGGTCCTCAAGTGGGCCTCACCACACACTTGAGCTTACCTTATCCTAAGCTTGAGCTTAGGAGAGCCTTGCTCTTTAATAATATTGTATCACATGACTCTTATTTTAAACAAGTAATAAGAAATTGAGTCATAACCTCCACCAAAGGCTATAGAATTAGGATCATTGCAGGTGTAATCATTATTTCCTTTGTTTAGAAGATCATCCTATTAAGGAAAAAATCATTTTCTTGAGGTTATCCATTTATTTCAAGAATTATCTTTTAGAAAATGGAGATGCTATTTCTATAATTTGGAGGTGAATGATAATCAAAAGAGGTAAACCGTTGCTTGATCTTCTTGGATTCTCAAGTGTTTTTTTCTTTGAATTTTATATATGGACCATCGATGGACCACATACGTATTTGGGTCCATCATGTCATCGCTTGAAGTCTTAAATCACAATATATCATCTCACTTCTTAATTAAAAAAAATCCCCAATAATAAACAACATATATAAAGTAGTAAAAAGTTTGGCGATCCAATATGCATAATTCTGATTGGACCAATATAATTTATGGCAGTAACTAGTAAAAACTCGTGGGCCCAATATGCATTTTTTAATTAAGATCATCCGATATAATTAAATTATAAACATGTGCATTTTTGCATTGTATTTTCGTTTCTATTATAGTAAATGACCCCTCTTTTTATATTGCCGTTTTAAAATTTCATTCCAATAGAAGATGGGTGGCTATCAAATTAAAGAGTAAAGCATTAAAAAACCGCAATTGTATTTTGTTCATGGTCTTTTGTATACCACATCTAACAATTAATTTAAGCCTTTTTCTTACTTTGGCAGCCCCCCCCCCCCCCCCCCCCCCCCCCCCCCCCCCCCCCCCTCCCCCAAAAAAAAAAATAAAAAAAAAATAAAAAAAAAAATAATAAAAATAAATCACACACCCACTGGTGGTTGTATTTAATGTGATTCACTTTTTATTTTTCTTTTATTTTAATTACATTTATAAAGATGGGTTCCATTTAAGTTCAAGGTGTTAGAGCTATAGAAATAAAAGTTTAATTTGAATTGTTTCCATTGGGAAAGATGGGGCCCATTGATATATTTTTGTGGGAAAGATGTTCTGGAGAGAGAGAAATAAGGCTATGGCATTTTTTTATTTTTTTTTTGGGGATTTTACTGAAAAAATCTTGAAATATAGCCATATATTTCGAAAGGTCCTCGCAATTTGTGTAGTACCAATGAGGTCCTTTCGCCAATTTTTTATTTTTTTTATACTTTTTTATGAGTGACGATAGCGTCACGACACTTGCGTCGCTCGTCACATGACCCCATGTGTCGCTCGTCACACCTTATTCCCTTTTTTTCTCTTCTTCCTCCTCCTCTTTCCTTTCTTTCTTTCTCTTGCAGCATGAGCTAATCTAGTAAGCTTTGGATCAAGGGAGATGGATTCATGTCTACATAGAGAAGGCCGAGATCATGATAAATGAGCGATTACTTGCCAGCCTCATAGATATGTATGCTAAGTGTGAAGAGATAAAATTTGCATCATAGATTTTGTTTGATTAGCATGGTCCCACCCAAAAAGTCTGGCCTTGGAATGCCTTGATTGGTGAGCTTGCCATGCATGGGCTATCCAAGGAAGCCATTAATCTTTTTGAATAAACGAGACTCACAAACTCACAAATGAAGCCATTAATCTTTTTAAACAAATGAAATTTACAAACGTCCCCAATCTGATGCAGGCCAATAGGTTGGACGTTAATGGCGAATAAC
This sequence comes from Litsea cubeba, assembly GCA_012931725.1. Lineage (NCBI taxonomy): Eukaryota > Viridiplantae > Streptophyta > Magnoliopsida > Laurales > Lauraceae > Litsea > Litsea cubeba. The sequence goes on from CM022951.1 coordinate 2,830,849, forward strand.
GCAGTGGATCAGTTTATAGAGGACGTTGGTTGGACGTTAATGGCGAATAACGGAGTGGATCAGTTTGTAGAGGACACAAACGTCCCCAATCATGTTTGTTTGCTTGCAATGAAATGGAACAAGGGAGTGAAATAAAATTCTTGAAAATGTATTTGTGGAGATTGCAAGAAGACAATGTTTGTGGCGATTAGCGCATGCTGCAGGAGAAAGAAAGAAAGGAAAAGTAAGAGGAGGAGGAGGGAGAAGGAAGAAGAGAAAGAAAGGAAAAGAAAAGAAGGAAGAAGGTGTGACGAGCGACGCATAGGGTGTGATGAACGACGCTAGCATCACCCATGGTGACGCTATCGTCACTCATAAAAAAAATATAACAAAATATAAAAAATTAGAGAAAGGAAAATGTTCGACTACTAGTGTTGAGATGAGTTGTTGTTTAGTTGAAAAGGGTAAATATGGAACTAAAATGAAGACAATCTATATTACTAAAGGGATGTATACACTTCATGAGAATTCCTAGAGGAGGACACCTGGCATGTCTTGGAGAGGGACACGTGGCAGCAACCAGCCTACAATGGTATTCTGCTAATGCAATCCCTAAAATCTCTCATTCTCCATCTAAAATTTCTCCATCTCTCCCTCCCTAAAATCTCTCTTTAATACTTTGATCATTATCAAGCAATTCATGGGTCCCAGCCCGCATCAGATTATTCCATGGATGGTTAGAATATAGATGGTGGACCCATTCATCTTGGAGTCCCACTTAAATAGGTTAGATTTGGTCAATTTGAGAGGTTTATGATCATTTGATCTTTATCAATCAATTCATAGGTCCCAGCCCGCATCATTTGATTTTATGGACAGTAAGAATAGAGATGGTAGACCCCATTCATCTGGGTCCCACTTAAAAATATTTGGTCAATTTTTTAGGTCTACGATCATTTGATCCTTTGATCTTTTTAAATCAATTCATGGGTCCCATCTCGCATAATATGGTTTTATGGATGGTTAGAATAGAGATGGTGGACCCGATTCATCTGGGGGGTTCCACTTAAATAGGTTATGTTTGGTCAATTTGTGAGGTCAATGATCATTTGATACTTTGATCATTATCAAGCAATTCATGGGTCCCAACCCGCATCAGATTATTTCATGGACGGTTGTAATATAGATGGTGGACCCATTCATCTTGGGGGTCCCACTTAAATAGGTTAGGTTTGGTCAATTTGAGAAGTCTATGATCATTTGATCATTTGATCTTTATCAATCAATTCATGGGTCCCGGCCCGCATCATTTAATTTTATGGACGGTTAGAATAAAGATGGTGGACCCCATTCATCTGGGTCCCACTTAAAAATATTTGGTCAATTTTTTAGGTCTACGATCATTTGATCTTTTTAAATCAATTCATGGGTCCCATCCCGCATAATATGGTTTTATGGATGGTTAGAATAGAGATGGTGGACCCCATTCATCTGGGGGGTTCCACTTAAATAGGTTATGTTTAGTCAATTTGTGAGGTCTATGATCATTTGATCCTTCGATCATTATCAAGTAATTCATGGGTCCCAGCCCGCATCAGATTGTTTCATGGACGGTTAGAATATAAACGGTGGACCCCATTCATCTTGGGGGTCCCACTTAAATAGGTTAGGTTTGGTCAATTTGGGAGGTCTATTATCATTTGATCATTTGATCTTTATCAATCAATTCATGGGTCCCGGCCCGCATCATTTGATTTTATGGACGGTTAGAATAAAGATGGTGAACCCCATTCATCTGGGTCCCACTTAAATACATTAGGTCAGTTTGTTAGGTCTACGATCACTTGATCCTTTGATCTTTTTAAATCAATTCATGGGTTCCATCCCGCATAATATGGTTTTATGGACGGTTAGAATATAGATGGTGGGCCTTATTCATCTTGGGGGTCCCAATTAAATAGGTTAGGTTTGGTCAATTTGAGAGGTCTATGATCATTTGATCTTTATCAATCAATTAATGGGTCCCAGCCCGCATCATATGATTTTATGAACGGTTAGAATAGAGATGATGGACCCCATTCATCTTGGTCCCACTTAAATATATTAGGTCTATGATCATTTGATCTTTCTTAATCAATTCATGCCTCACCTAAAGAATAAAACATTTGGAAAAAAACATAAAGATCAAATTAGCAACAAAAAAAGGACTCACAAGTTTACTAATTAATAAATTTATTAAAAATAATTCATATCAGTCTGTGTATTTGGTGGTTTCGTAGTTATCCACGGGTTTTTGCTAGTAAATGCAGAAGAGTTTGGAAAATGTTTAACTATCAGTTTGGGATTTGAAAATCGTGGCAACCTTTTATTGGATGGTGAACGTTCTGTATTGAAGCCCAGCGGGGGATAAAGAAATCATGATTACGGATTTAAAAGTTTGAAACGTCTATTTCTTATTTTGAAACCTCTTTAGATCGATCTCTTTGTAAGGACTTTGTAAGGATAAGATGGAACCTAAGGAGTCCACGCGAATTAAGTAGATAAGATTGAACCTAAAAGAGTCCAAATCATACCATTCATTGCGGACTCTTTAATCTCCTATCCATAATGGATCTATAAAAGTTTTAAATTCACCTAGTTAATAAAAGTGGACTCTTGCTATAAACTCCAAGCAAACTTAAACTTCTCTCCAACCAAAATTAGAGTTCCAATTTCGCAATTTAAATCGAAATCAAGATCCAATTTCTCAATCAATTTTGAAATCATACTTCAATTCCAAAATCAAATCCTACCTCTATAATATATAATAATGGTCGATCTTTGATCAAATGGGCTCCATACAGATATTTTAATTAAATAGCAAATCAAGATTGGTATTATCCCTTATCCATTCTTGCACGGAGGTGTAAAATCTTTATATATATATATATATAGCAGTGGGTCATATCTATTATCATGTAATGGTAATGAAGGATAAGTTCCAAAGGTAAATAACTGTTGATCTATCGTCAAATGGGGCCCGCAAATCAAGAATCCCTAAAATCTCTCATTGAAATTAAAGTTGAAATCCAATTTCGCAAATGGCAACAATAAAAGAAAATGTGAGAGAAAGTTGTAAGAATTCCTAAAAAACTGAATATAACAAAATGAAAGCAGACAATGACACAATGAAATTAAGAAGTAAAAATTGAAGATAAATAAAGGATAAGATTGTACCTAAAAGAGTCCAAATCATACCTTTCATTGCTGGAGTAGTCTTTAATCTCCTATCTACAACGGATCTATTAAAATTTTAAATTCATCTAAAGAAAGTTAATAAAAGTGGACTCTTGCTGTAAATTCCAAGCAAACTTAAACTTCTCTCCAACCAAAATTAGAATTCCAATTAAAATCACTATCCAATTTCTCAATCAATCTTGAAATCGGACTCCAATTTCTAAATCTAGTATTCACAACCCTAACCGACATGCTTATCTCCCTCACCCGCACCTCTTATTTAAACCCCTTTTTGCTTTTCTCGTCGCAGAATATCAGCCCCTTCTCTCACCGTCTCTCGTTCTCTAGCATAGCAGAGGAGCATCACGGTAAGCCTCTTTCTCTGTCTACATAGATAATGAAAAAGATCTTCTTTTGTAATCTTTTGAGACGTGAATAATTAATAGAATCTTTCTCTCTAGGTGGTACTTGGTAGGTAAATTATTCTAATACATATGGAAGACCCGCTTCTACTGCCTGTGGTTGCTCTCATGGAAGACAGAGATAACATGGAAGACTTAGATTACGATTACGATCTCGAACCTGAAGACATAGCTCCTTACACGTACGTATTTAGTGAGCACATCCTTTCAAATTTTTTTTTCTTCTTTCCTAATCTTTGATCAGAACTGTTTTTTTTTTTTTTTTTTCTTTTATTTTTACAGTCCCGTACCTTTCAGAAGGAAACAGCACATTCTTAATTTCACCTACAAAGTTCATGAGAACATTATGGGGAAGGCAGATCTCGCTATTCGATTCACAAATAATCACCAACGTTTGTGTCGCTCTATTGAAGGAGATGTTACTATAATAGAAGACAAAACATTCCCTTTACCTTATCTGGCTGGAATCTATTCCGGACTTTTACTCCGCAAATATGATGCGGATAGCCTCTATTCTCCCATTGAAAGACATGCAATTATCCGTATGATCTTGTTATTAATGAACTTTTCATCACTCGATGATGATGAGTTCTCCAAGTTGGAGACTCACTTTTCTCTTTTCCTACTCAACGCCATGTCAAATTCAAGCAAAGAAGGGTACAACGCAATTGATGCTTCTGTGGAGATAGAGTTTGCAACAGTTGATACTTACGATGAGGAGGAGGTGGCTTGGGCCTTCGGGCTTCCTATACCCGCATCAAGAGCTTCTATTGCCGCCCTACCATCGCATGTATTTAATGATGAGGATAATGATGAGGCTTTCTCTAATAGGTGTTCCATCTGTTTGGATGAGTATTCCGTCTGTTTGGATGAGTATTCTAGCGGAATAACAGTGACACAGCTGCCTTGCCTGCATGATGATGAGGCTAATGATAATTCTAATGATAATGATGAGGCTTTCTCTAATAGGTGTTCCATCTGTTTGGATGAGTATTCCGTCTGTTTGGATGAGTATTCTAGCGGAATAACAGTGACACAGCTGCCTTGCCTGCATGATTTTCATAGAGGATGTGTTGAGAGATGGTTGAATATGAGCAACTCATGCCCGACCTGCCACCTGCCGATCTAATTTTCGTTTATATATATATATATATTAATATTTTCTGTGAAGTCTTTGAAGTTAAGATAAGGACATGCAATTAGTGTTTAGTTTGACAGCGTTTAATGAAAGTTCATTTGGAGAATCATATGAATGCAATCATACATTTTTAACTTGGTTTTGGGTTTAACTCTTTTGATCTTCCATCAAGAGAAGAAAGTAGTGGCTCCGTCGTTGGCAGCTTCCATCATGAGCAATTGCTTGTTTTCGTTTTGATTTTTCCCGCCTACCATTTGCTTTATTAGGCTGATATAGCCTATGTTGGTCCACCAAAAAGGTAATTTAGAGATGCCTTTAAATTATGATCATTCTATATGGAATTGGAATAGGTGTCCAATAAACATTTATGAGAAATGTTTTTATTTGTCCATCTCCTAATTTCTATTTACATATTGTGCTGTGTGGCTATAGCTCTGCTAATGTCGGCAAATGAAGAGTAGTAGAAGTGCCAATCCCCCACTTTAAGAGAACAAGGTTCTCCCTATCAAGCTAAAAGTCAGACAGGTTGATACTTCTGCCATTGCATGAAGTACATTGTTAATTGTTCTAATCACTAATAACTTCTCAGTTTTTACCTCTCAAGGTTCTCCCTATCATGCTAAGATTTTTACCTCAGTTTTTCACTTGGCGCTATCTTCTTTGTGGCTTCATCATCTACTCCATCAACACCCCAAGACATTCACCTAGACAATGCAAGGGAACAGCCTCCAACCGATCCCATGTTGGCCTTAGCACAGGATCCAAAACTTCCATCCATCGATCCAGACTTCGGATAAAAGTTCCCTTCAAAGAGAAATCAGTTTCGACCATCCTCAAAAAATCACAATGAGAAATAGGATTAATCCAGAACTGATACAGATTAAGCCTCTTTAACTTAAGCTTAAATTCCAATCTCCAGAGATAGCCAATTTAGAATATCTCTATCAGTAACATTCATATGAGATGACACACAGAGTTGCAACAAAGGAATGACATACCTCTTTTTTCAGAGAAGAACCCTGGGTAGCCCCCACCTTTATCCAAACCAGATCCTCTTTTGATTTAGTCACACCGGCATTAGAAATTGAGAAAATCATATTTTTACTGCAAACGTTAGCATGTGCAAGGTTGTTGACTGGTTTTTTAGGAGATCTGTCCATAACCTTTGCCTTTTGGACCCTCATTTTTCTTCCATTCAGCAATCTTCCATGTAGTCTTTGAATTGCTCGATTCGCATCCCATTCTGTCTTGAAGCGGACAAATCCAAAACCTCTTACCTTTCCCTGTAATTCTGTCTTTTGGCAAAAAAACGTCAAAAACAGGACCTGCCTCTCGGAATACATCAAAAAGGACCTTCATAGTTACAGATGGAGCAAGATTAGTCACAAACAAACTCCAACAATCTCTAATCCAAGCTAGATTTGATCCCATCCTTACCTTAGCCCTGAGTTTTCTTCGTTCTCTTACTGATGTATAGTATCTTTCTTTTTGTTTTTGTAGGTTTCTTTTTGGAGTATTTTTGTTTGGGCTTGGTCCTATCTTGTATTTTTTTTTTTTTTTGTGGCTTAATAAAATTTTGGGGAAACTACCGAATAAATCCCAATAGTGAGCTCACAGTAAGGAGAGGACCCATCTTTTGTTTAGAGACGGGAGGGGTCCTTTGGTTTTTTTTTTTTTTTCATTTAGCGATGTTGTCGATATCGACAATTTAGTTGTCGATACCGACAAATATGCGAAAACCCTTTATCCATCGCCCTGTGCCTGCATTTCTTTGTTAGACCATTTTCATCGTTTGCAATTGGTTGTCTGGCGATTTTTCATCTCAGAAAACTCCTACATATAATTAGCCAAAGCTGTTGTTGGATTCCATTAAAAGGTTGGTACACACAATAAATTCCTTCTAATATTGCATCATCTACCCTAAAATAAGATCAGCTTGATTCCGTTTTTTTTATAGACTTGTTAGAAGGAATAGAACCATGGTCTGAACCCAAAAAATGCCGTTTGAATATGTACATGGTGTCCAATATATGACTCACTCTTTGTAGCTTTGGGGTTGGTTGATGGCGTTTTTCGTTTTGGTTCTGGTTAATGGCAATTTTCCTTTTTGGGTTTTAGGGTTTGAAAGGGGGTTTCTTTTTGGTATGCACTGTTTTTATCTATTCCCCCATTGTTTCTTTTTAGTACAGTTTTTTTATTACCACATTATATTACTCTAATGTGACTAGAATGATTATTTTATGATCAAACATATCCCAGCATGGGCATTTTAATAGTGGCTTATTGTTCAGAAATATAAAGTTGCTTTGTCTTTCAACATGTATGTATAATTCATATTTTTCTAAATTCTGTTATTGTGATTTGATGATAGTATGTCACTGAGCGAAATGTTGGTTATTTTCCACTATGATGGTGACTTCCAATTCGATATAATCCGTCCGGTGTACAATGGAGGAAATCAAAAGATGAGATATTTACCGACGGACATAACATATGACTCACTGGTTAACGAAGCAGCTGAAGCATCTAATTGGGTCTCATCCATCCAGAGATTAAGCATACAATACCTTCATCACAATGGACGGGCATTTTCAATGGCAAGCATTGACGACGACAATGATGTGAGGAGGATGTTCAAAGCATCGGAGAAAGACGTGAATGGGATATATTTATATGTTTTCAACGGTCTGAAGATAAAGCAATGTATAGGAGGAGAAAAATGGAGGTATGTGCATATGTTGTATTGTTAAATCAATTGATTACCAAATACTAAGTATGTCTTCCTACTTGTTTATTAACCTTTGTTGATGCATTGTAGGTATGAACGGAATGTTCGAGCTCAAAACTGTGCAGAAAAAGCGAGGACCTCGTCAAGAACTTGTACGGGAAAGCAAGCCATAGAGCGAATGCCCGCAACATCTATACCTATTGTCGATCTCCATGAAGACAATGACATGCATTTCCCATTCGTGCGTAATGAATGCAGTCCACATCAGGCGACAGGAGTCGATACTTTTTGTGATGATATTGATGTTGGAGTGAAGAATCATGACGGGATTCAGTCCGACGGACTACCTGTCATCGGACAGATTCGTCGGATAGCAGATGTGAAGGTTGAAAGCAATGGAGTTGAGGCCAATCTAGCTTACACTACCGATCGTTCAAATGAAGTTTCAATTGTTGATTTTGAAGACAGAATGGAGCCAGAAGAGGTTAAAACGGAGGTTGGTAATAACTCGGCTCAAGAAATGTGGGTTGGCCGTGAGTTCCCTGATCAACAGACATTTCGGAAACTCTTGCAAAGTTTGCAATTTATGGCAACTTCACTCTTAAACACCTGAAGACCAACTCGACCAAGGTGACGGCTGGCTGCAAAGATGGGGGTTGTCCTTGGCGGATCCACGCTTCTATTGTAGAATCAAGACCACAATTTAAAATTAGAACGTACAATCCTAAACATCAATGCTCGAAGCCAATGATGGGCATGGCACATCGACAAGCAAGTTCGGCCCTTATTTCTGAATTCATCATGGATAGAATCAGACAGAACATCGATTTAAAGCCGAAGGAGATAATGAATGACTACCAAATGGAATTCGGGTCAATTATTAGCTATAGGAAGGCACTTATAGCAAAGGAGATGGCTCTGCGTATAGTGCGAGGATCATACGAGGAGTCCTTCCAGCTTCTGCCTCTCTACTGTATGGAATTGCAGAAAACCAATCCTGGGACAATAATAAACATAGATACCACGTCTGATGATCGTTTCCAAAGATTTTTTTGGTCATTTGGACCTTGTATTAGGTCTTTCATCTCTTCGCTCAGGCCGATGATTGCCGTAGACGGTGCACATCTCCGAGGCAAGTATCCTGGTGTCTTGCTTGTAGCCGTGACATACGATGCGAATCATAAGCTATTACCTATCGCCTTTGCCTTTGAGGAAGCCGAGCGTCGAGATAGTTGGGAATGGTTCCTTGCAAACTTGTTTATTGCTCTTGGAGAGCCACCAAATTTGACTATTGTTTCTGACCGTCAGAAGGGTCTTATTCTAGCTCTCCAGAACACTATACCCTCCGCAGTGCACTGTTACTATTGCCGTCACATTGCTGAAAATATCAAAACCTTTCAGTGACGCGGCAATCGTTATGAAATTCTGGTGTGCTGCAAAGTCCTATAGGCCTTATGTTTATGAGGCATATATGACGGATATACGTGCAGTCAGCCAAGAGGCTTTCAACTATATTGAGGCAATTGGGAGGCACCGTTGGTCAAATGCATACGTACAAGGACGTCGGTATGACATGCTAACTAGTAATGCGGCTGAGTGTACGAACAGTCTGTTAAAGGACACAAGGGTACTGCCTATTGTTAAACAGGTCGAGGAGATACGTGCCAAGTTAATGGAGTTCTATCAAAAGCGTCATATTCAGTCAGAGAGTGTAACCACTCGTTTAACTCCATATGCAGAAAAAATCTTGGGCCAAGAAATGGAGAAAGCCCGTAGGATTCATGTTCGCGTTGCTGGCCTGGTTGAATTTCAAGTTCAGTCCGCAGAATACGTGGACGTAGTCGATCTCGAACGCAGAACTTGTACATATCGTAAATGGGAGATTATGGGCATCCCATGCTGTCATGCACTGGCATCAATGAAAGTAAGGAACTACGATCCATATGCGTTTTGCGAGCATTGGTATCTGTCAAGCGTTTATCGTACAACATATAGTAAAGTTCTGCATGCTACACGGGACAGCAAGCAATGGGAAGGCACAATTCAAGAAAGAATTCTTCCATTACTCGCAACTAAGCAACCAGGGCGTCAAAAAAAAAAAAATAGGATTCGTGCCGAAGATCGTGGCCACCAACGAATGGTAGTTACGTGCTCCAATTGTAAAGAGAGGGGGCATAACCGTGGAGGTTGTCGCAATCCACCACGTGATGTAAATGGGCTGTTCCAGGCTTGAACAGTGCAGTGATGTTTTTGTATGGCTGCTGGTGTAAATGGGTTCCATGTAGGATTGAAGACTGCAGTCATTTTTTGTATAGTTGGTAATGTTCTTGGTTGTGTAACATGCTTGAACAGTGCAGTGTTGTTTTTGGGTATGACTGCTTATGTTCTTCGGTTCCATGTAGGCCTGAAGACTGTAGTAATTATTTTGTATAGTTGGTGATGTTCATGGTTGTTCCAGGCTTGAAAAGTGCAGTGCTATTTTTTGGGTAGCATTTGCTTATGTTCTTGGGTTCCATATAGGCCTGAAGACTGCAGTAATTATTTTGTATAGTTGGTGATGTTCATGGTTGTTCCAGGCTTGAAAAGTGCACTGCTGTTTTTTGTATGGCTGCTGATGTAAATGGGTTCCCATTTTATCTATTGTGTTGTAACTACTGGTTATGTAATGAATGTTGGTATGTAAATGGTGCTAACAACTTTTTGAATATAAATGAATAATGTTTTGTTTAGTTCACAAAGTGGTTTTTTTCTTACGCATTTGTTCTGATCACTATATGTTGGGTTCACTGTATTGTCAATATCGACAACCTATACTTTTTTACAACATTTGCATACTTACAACTATTAAATCAGGGCATTGACGAAAAATGTCGATAGCGACAACCTAAAGCTGTCAATATCGACAACATATACACTTACAACATATTTATACTTACAACTATTAATTCAGTGCACTGACGAAACATGTCAACAGCGACAACTAAAAGTTGTCGATAGCGACAACCTATACACTTACAGCATATTTATACTTACAAACTATTACCTCAGTGCACTGACGAAACGAGTCGATAGCGACAACACTAAAAGTTGGTTGAGATCGACAACCTATACTTACAGCATAGTTTATACTTACAACGATTAAGTCGGTGCACTGACGAAACGAGTCGAGAACGACAACCTATACACTTACAGCAGATTTATACTTACAATTATTAATTCAGTGCACTGACGAAACTAGTCGATAGCGACAACTAAAAGTTGTCGATATCGACAACCTATACACTTACAACATATTTATACTTACAACTATTAATTCAGTGCACTGACGAAACTAGTCGATAGCGACAACTAAAGTTGTCGATATCGACGACCTATACAGTTTAAAGCATTTGCATACTTACAACTATTAATTCAGTGCACTGACGAAACTAGCGATAGCGACAACCTAAAGTTGTCGATATCGACAACCTATACAGTTT
>CM022951.1:2841910-2974610 GCA_012931725.1 Litsea cubeba
TAAGAAAACCATCACTAAGAATAGAAAGCAAACAGAAAAAAAAATGCAAAATCAAGAGAAAAGATGAACTGGGACTTGTTCTAAAAGGCCAAGACCCCCATTGAGTCCAAAAGGGTACCTCGAGAATCGCCTGAAACGTCATCAGACGAGTGGTCTAAGTCTGCCATTTTGTCAAGAAAAATGCAGAAGGAAGAAGACCCAAAACTTGGATTTCTCTGCTTGCGAAAGAGAAGTTGGGATATGGTCCATAATCCATATGGAAGCGCTTAAATACTCCAGGCAGCGTTAGAAGAAGAAGAGGGTAGGAAGAGGGAGGGAAGAATGGTAGTTGCAAAAGGGAATTCTTAGTTTGAAGTTTGGTTGGTGGTTGAATGGTTGGTATAGCTTATAGCATGGAAATAATTACATATTTAGTTGGATTGAAGGAGAAATGTCCAGCAAGAGGTGTGGACCCCATGGGGGAGTGGAATTGCAATTGAAACACCACAAACGGTCAAAAAGGGTCAGACAAAAAGTACCCTACTCATGAAAACGAGGCATCCATGTTTTTTTCTTAAATCTATGGACCTGCTTGGAAGAGAGGAAATAATGGGCGAATAAATTATTAGTTTTAGGCAGTGGTTTTGGTTCTTATAGTTTGGTTGAGAAAAAAGTGAAAACCACTTGAGTTTTCCCCTCTTTCTACTAAGGCCTAGGGATGCCAACCTAGTTGGGTTTCAATGGGCCACTTTACAAGTTGTACCAACTAAAATGTAACGGGAGTATTGTGTTCGAAATAGTGTGCACAGAATGTCACGGGAAGGTCTCATGTTAGATCAAGCATACGACAATTGTCACTTTTGGTAAATCTGATCTATTTGAAGTTGGTCCGGCTCAAATAGATATGTGACAAATAGAACTATTTCAAATAAACTCATTTACAAGTTGACTGTTTGGTAACACATGCAGTATATTTACTTTAAATGAGACTATTTGATAAAACTTATTTAGAAAACATATAAAGAAGAGCTTATTACATGGGCATTTCTTGTCTTTAAAAAAAAATCAATTTATGATAGAAATTCAATATCACATCTATTATAAATTATTTTTAAATTCAAATAGGCAATGTTAGGTGTCAAAAGATGATGCCCCCGGGAGGACTATAACATTTCAACTTATCCATATTAGCCCGTCTAAAACCTAATCTATAGAAGTTTTTAGATCCACCTATCGGTTCTAAACGGTATGTATTTGTCAACTTTGAGAACAAACCAACTTCACAAGAGTTCTCAAACTGAAGTCCTGCATGGATTCACAAGGAGAGGTGTCTATATCAAATTTCAAACTTCTTGCTTCATTATCACAATAATGATATTAGACATGGCTTTATATATCATACTACCAATATGAAAACATTGTTTGAGAAAATGCGATAATGAAGGTTCTAAAAGCAATATGAAACTAATGTCCACAACCAATATGAAACTAATGTCCGCACAAATATATATATACCGCACAAATATATATATATATATACTGGCAACATTATGTAAAGGATAAAATGTCAAAGATGCATATAACTATGGGACAGGAAATGCCAGTCCTTCAATTATTACTGCCAAGATTTTGACAATTGGAATGCCTCTCTCCATGAATCGCTGCAAAAAAAGATATGGAAAAGGACCATGACCAATTGCATCCTTAAATCCAACTAATGACTATTGCTCAAATCGGAGTGTTGATATTCAGGGAAACCCACTTGGCATTAAGGAGATTGCTATCCAAGTATTTGCCTTAGACTAAAGTGGGCCCCACAGTTAAGATCTGATGCGAGTGCAGATTTTTCCTTCGCCTTGGTATATAATTTGCTCCACATTTTAGATACAACCATACAATACATCAAAATCTTATTCTATAACTATAGTATTATTGAGAAATGAAGCAGGGAACGTAACCCATTGTTGCGTACATATACACATACACACAAATGATGATTGCACATCTTTTACAACATGCAAATTGAACCTCTGCAGGAACGGGTTTGCCCATTATGACTTTTCATTTTCCACATGACTGGAATCCCCCCCCCCCCCTTTTTTTTTGCTATTGGAGGGTTTCCAATTGTTTGGGCTAGACTAATCCCTCCGGGCCCAGAGAGACTAATCATTCTAGCCGGAGCAATAGAGACAAAGGAGGTATATGGAGTTGCAGATGATATACAAGTGGAGGTGGAAGTCCCTGGTCTGCCTAACCTCTTAGCTTGCTTCATTTGAAGAGTGGATTGAAGATAAGGAAGGGAATGCCATTATCATCATGAATGAAATAGGGCGTTTGCTATTTACATTTCTAACTTCTAACATCTCCATCTGTTCTGCAATATCCACCATTACATTGGTGTTGGAGGTGCCACTTGTTAGATGTAAGTGATCCCCATGACCACATGTCTAATAGTTGAAGGGCCCCACTCCAAGTCAACTCATACGCTTTCCCCTTTAATCTTTCTTGGATTCAATTTGGGAAAGCCCAATCAATCAAGATTCTTGGTTGACTAATCATTAAAAAAACTAAGGAAACTTGTTGCTAATTGATTTCTTTGATGGGAAGAAATCTCTCTTGGGTTATTTTTATAACAAGGGTTTTCCGGTCATCTCTCTTAACTCGCATTATTTTGCAAAGTACCCATTAACTCTCACGCATGTTGTAACGCCCTAATTCCGAATACCGAGAAAACCGTCAAGGTACAGAAGTTTACGCGCTACTTTTTGGAAAATGCGAGAACTTTCAAGATCGTAGGTCCGCAGTGAGATCAAATTTAAAACTTTTAAATAATATAATATCAATGGTTAAGTTGCGGAAGCATACAGAATAAGCGGAAGCATTTGCAAAGATAGCGGAAGCATAAGTATCATGATATATCAAATGTAACGGGCACAATTCCAGCCTAAAAATGTCAAATGATAAAATCAAAGGTTTATTACATATTTGATTATTGCCCAGCTCACTACAAAATTACTCAAAAACCCAAACAAAGATAACTCTTACACCCCGGGTGCTGGCTCTCTAACCTCCGGCTTGACCTCTTGGTCGGCTGGGCCCCATCCGTAGTCTCCTACTACGGGTGCCTTAGCGAGCGCAAGCACATCGTCCTCGTACTCGGGGTCGAAACCTAAGCACCAAGAATGAATCAGATTTAAAGATCTGGCAAGTCACAGTATGCAAGTAATATAGGACATATGCATAAAAAGAGTAGAGACAGTGATAAGGTTAAATAAAGTAGCAATGAGATATAGGATCTAGGCAGTTGAGCAAGATAAGCATTCAGAATCAGAATAAACAAGATATCTAATTTAAACAATATGACACATTCACACGAGCTGGATACCGCGGGATATTATGCCGTGGCCCTCCCATACTAAACACAGTCAGGGCGGGGAAACCTCACTAGTGCTGGGGAATAACGAGCCCTGTAAACAACATCTTCACCACGCTTATCACTCAGAGACCGGACCCGGTATCACACCGTCCAACTACAACAATGCTCATCATGATAGCTCACTCAACACTCTCAGTAGCTCCTACCACTGATGATCCGTCCAAAGACTGAGCTTAGATCAACTGAGTGAATGTCTATGCCGACTCAGGAAACAATAAAGGTCTATGTCTGTCTAGGCTTTGCCGTGTGAACAGGGTCCTAACAAAGTCCCTAAGAGGTCTAAGTACTCAATTCAATCCATGGATCACAATCCAGGTCCAAGTCCAATTATTGGATCCATACTAAGGCCCACCAAATACATGGCCTGGTCTATAACAGTCCAAATGAAGTGATAAGTCCATGTCCAATGATATACAGTTCATTTACATTCATAATGAGTAACAAGTCCATATAATCTAACATCTTCAGTCTAGGCTAATCCACATCCAAACTTAGGCCAAAAAAGGGCCTGCCTAGCCACAGACACGGGTCAGTGTTCACCCATTCATATCACTAGGTCACCTCTAAGTAGTCTTAAGTTCAGGTCATTCATTTTCTATTTAATTAATAGGTATAAGCAATAGTAAGGACAATAGAGTGACAACAATATCATAAGAGAGATAAACCTCCAAATATAAAAATCAACGGGAGATATCAATAGTCCAACCTAAGTAATTGGTCCACTTTCAGGTCCATGTCCATCTCAGGTAATTCGATTGCTAAATGAAACCTCAGATGCTAATGGATACTGTTTTTGGTGCTCCAGAAGTTACAAGCAGCATTGATAACATATAAGGGTCGAATCATCTTAGATTACACAACCTAGATCCTAATTAGTGGACCCCACGAGTCAAGGTTGAGCCGCACCATTGACTCGTGCTTTTCACATTGATAGAAGTTTATTTGGATGGTCAATGGCCCCATTAATAATCATAATCATCAGAAGCCAAAATCTGGGAAAAGTCACTGTACACAGTGTGCTCGGTCGACCTCCTGGCCTGGGCGGTCGGCCCGACACACTGAGTTCAGAGGACAAACACCCTACAGGTAAAGCCTGATTTTCAAGAAATTCCTCTGTACTCGGTCGACCTCCTGGCCTGGTCGGTCGACCGCGCACACTGAAGGTCCTGGCTGAAGGGAGTCTCAGGTTCTAGCTTCTTTTTCCTGAAATTCCAGTGTTCTCGGTCGACCTGACTCAGAGCTCGGCCTGCCTAGCTTAAAGTTGTTGCAAATACCAAAATTCCTAGATTTCTTCCTTTCCATTCCAATTTCCACCCAATTCCATCCAATCTCGTCCAAACACCACATACACATCCAGAAACATGAAAAGCACTCCAATATACATCCAACCATCCAATCCATGGGCCATTGATCTTCCAAATGAGATCAACCCATCCATCAATGGCAAAAAATCTATGAAAACATGCTGAAAGGTAGATCTATCATTTCTATCATCAATTGAATAGAATTTTGCAGAATCAAAGAAAGTAAGCATGCATTCTATATTAAGTAAGCATATTGCACTTGCCTCTAGTCAATTAGCAAGAAGATAGAGAGAGAAAATAGAGATCCAAGCCACAAAAGAAGATCCTAGCTCATCCCAGCTCCTATGGTCTTTTCAATCACACAACCAGCCCAAAATCTCAAGAGAAAGGGGAGATTAGCAAGATAGAGATAAGAATCCTTAGTAATAAGTTGCTGCTGAAATAGCTATAGATAACCTTTTTCTTCTTCTTGAAGTTCTAGATCTAGGGTTCTAGAGAGAGAAAGAGAGGGAGATGGGAGAATTGGAGGGAATTTGGGAGAGAGTTGGAGGGAAATGAGGGAAAAAGAGAGAAAAGATGGGGAAATGAGTTGAGAGAAGTAATAGCCAACGTATGGCATGGGAGGTTGGGATGGATGGCTAGGTACTAAAATACCCTTTTAGTTTGAATAAGATTAGGGTTAGGGTCATGGGTAGTTTGGTCTTTAGGTAAGGGTTCTAAAACCTTCTCAAGTGGATACCCCCTATAGTAAGTACTAATATCTAGTTAGGGCCTCTAACAAACTAATTAACTCTAAGAATTATAAAAGACACCCTATTGACTCTATGAATTACACAACTAATCTAACTAAAACCTAAAAAAAATACCTATCTACCCCTAACTAAACCCCATAATTAGTATAGATAAATACTCTTAGGCTAAATTATAGTATTCAAATTCAAATTGAGGGCCCACAAGGGGTGGGGCCTCACACATGTTGGAGTGAGTGACAAGGGAGATAGGAGAAAAACCAATGGCTGTTGATCTCTCAGCGGGAGAAGGCTTTAGATCAATCCATGCCGCTCATCGTCAAGATCATGGCTCAAGGAACACTTTTAGTCTTTTAGATTATCCATTGTTAATGCATAGATTAAGATCCATAGGTTGGATTTGTATTAGAAATCATGTTAGTTCTAACAATTGGCGATCGGAGCCAGTTTTCCGATTTATTCATTAATTCAACATTCTTTTAATTGGATTTTATTTATAAGACCCGTGTCTCAAATAAATACAATCTTAGATTAGACCAATGCAAATCTCTTTGCTGCTGTTTGCATCTGATCTAAGTCGCCAAGGCGTTGCACGATTTGTCTTGGTGTGATTTCTGGGTGTCTTGATCACTGTATTTTTTTAAAGATTACTTTTGGTATTATAGTGGGCATGTGTATGGTCACGATCCTCCATGATCAATGGAATTAAAGGGCATTTTTGGAAGGCTTTGATTTCCACTTTTTCATTACTCTGTGTACAGAACGTTCATATAATATATTTACTTGATACACATGCTCCCTTAACACCTGTTGCACTTCTCTAAAACAAAGGGACCCAGAAAAGTCACATCATGGCCACTCCCTAACTATATTTAAGATGAGGTCAGGGTCCGCCCAAAATGATGGCCCTGATCGAATAATTTTTGCTAAATTTCTTAGGTTTCCAAAAATATTCTTTTATGTACATCATATCTGTAGGACCCACATTTTAATGGATTTATTTCTATTATTGTATAAAGGTGGGACTTACCTAAGTTGTGAGTGCAAGTTGCACACAGTCAAAAAGCCAAATGGGTAAATGTCAGTGCACTGCAAGTATCAAACAGTGATCGTCTCTGATGTTCTTTCCTTTTTTTTTTTTTTAACACATGTGCATCTAATTAATTTCGTATGAAAGTCTAAATAAGGCAGTTTATGTGGGTCATTTCAGACCTGATTCAGAACATCAGAGACATGTTTTGGAATAATAAAATATCTGTCATCATTCTGTTATTAGCAAGAACATCTAGATCATATGTTTTACCGTTGAACCAGTAAACTGACCAAAACGTGCACATTCAAACTCGGATCTTCAATCCGTCTATCATTATATGCTTCTAGGGGTCAGATTTATCTGATCAATGGTCTGGATCATCCATTCATTAATTCTGATTTTTACTGAAAAATCGGTTGTCCAATTTTTGCTAGATCATAAGTCAGACATAATAACAATAACAATAATAATTGCACCACATGAGAAACATCATTCAAGTACTTTAATGATAAATAATCGCAAGACAAGATAAGAACCATCACGTGAAGGTTAAAGCATAGGCTCTCATTTTGGAAGGACTCGTTCCTCCAGCACCACCAAGGCACCAACAACTGAAATACTCTTTATTGTAACATCTGATGTAAACCTGCCATGTAAAACCAGAAGTTCAAGAAATTAACAATGTTCGCAGACGGATCCTTTTTGACAATTATAATGAGGAGTTCCAAAGGAGATGTCTGAAAGATTTAAAAGTCACAACAATCCACTTCATTTTCATCATTGTTAAACAAAAAATAATGGGAAATAAGGATGTAGGTATTTAAAAAAACTAAAAAAAAAAAAAAAACTCAATAACTACTACACTAAAATTCTTTCCCAGCAGGTACCATGCATTCCTAACTTGAGTAGGTATTAAAGAAATTACTTGCTAGTTTTTCTATCATTCTTAACAATACATTATTCAATGCATGTTGATGATGCCAAAATTGGGTATCTTCGGACACCACCGGTCAAGTAATAAATACAGTAATAAATGCGGTAAATAAATGAGAGAGAGAAAAAGAATTTATAGTGGTTCGATCTGTGTGACCTACATCCACTTCATAAAGGCAGAGGTTGCCTGTGGTATTTTACTTCTCCAATGAGTAGGGATTACAGGCTAGGAGAATACAAGAGTAGAAAAATGGAAAGATATCAATTGCCCCCCAAGTGCTGGTGGAGCTCCTCGATTTATAGTCCTCCCCTAACAGATGGGGACGACTCTTCAGCAACGTTTGCCCTACTTGAATGGAGCCTTCGAACTGCCCTCGCGCTGGAGGAGGCATGTGAGATATTCTCCGTAAGACCTGGTAAAAGCGTGACTGCTTCCGAAGCGACGTGGATACCTTGACTTGGCCAAGGTATGTGGATCTGGACCCGAACCTGAACGGATCAATCAGGCTTCCACTGATTTGGACCTTGGCTAATTGGGCTATTCTGACCTGACTCATCCTCATGGGTTGGGTCATTTGGGCCTGACAGATCATTTGCCACCCAATGCCCCGTGCCCAAATAATTTTTTGAAAGGGGGGCATTGGTAGATTCAGGTCTCTTCTCCCTCCAAAATCTTTTTCCTCTTTTCTGGTTTTAATCCTGGTCTGGGCGAGCTTCGGAACCCGGAGAAGCCTGGGTGCCCAGGGAGAGATGGGCGCCCGGGGAGCCTGGGCGCCCGGGGGAGTGATGGGCGCCCAGGGGAGAGAAGGCCTGGGCGCCCGGGGGATTTGGGCGCCCGGGGGAGAAGGCCTGGGCCCCTGGGGGATTTGGGCGTTGGGGGAGAAGGCCTGGGCGCCTGGGGGAAAGGCCTGGGCGCCCGGGGTATTTGGGCGCCCGGGGAGAAGGCTTGGGCGCCCGGGGGAGAAGGCCTGGGCGCCCGTGGGATTTGGGCGCCCGGGGGAGTGATGGGCACCCGGGAGAGCAGGGGCCTGGGGGAGCTTGGGCGCCCGGGGGAGTGATGGGCGCCCGGGGGAGTGAGGAGGGAGTCTCCTGGTACGGCATGACAATTTCTATTTCAGATCTGTTTTGATATTTTTGTTTCGGGGGCGCTGCCCCGTAGGCCCCCGCGAGCTGACCGGGCAGCTCGACCCCTACCGGGGGACACCCCCGGACCCCCTCTGCGAAGGGCATGATATAAAGTTTTGGCATCCTACAAATTGGTAGGCTCATTTGTCTCCCCCTTAGCATATGTAAATTCTAACTCCGAGTATTTGAATTCTGCCCCTCGGTATGCTCTGCCCACATAATAGATGGGCTTTTGCACCCTATCGTGATTCCTGATGAGGACAGAGCTGACTGCTGAGGGGGAAGCAGAGAGATATAAATATAACACCTCCCCGGGCGGCGCCCAGGTTGGCACGGATTAATGTTTTGGGCACCGAGGGGTTTATAAACATATTTTTGGAAGGTCTGGGTCAGGTAAAGGTTTACTACCCCTTTTCTCCAGACTTTCATTTTATATGTGCTATCTCATTTCCTTTGTTCCTCTTTTTCAGGCCTCCACTGCATCCGTCTGTTTGTTGTAGAAGGCCCAATTGCACAGTCAGCTGAGACAGGAGTATGCGAGTATTCATAAGGAGCTCTCCGTTAGTCAAGGAAAGATCGCCGCTCTTGAAGCTGCTAGGAAGACTTCCGAGGCTGATCTTGTGGCAGCTCGGGAGAGAGCAACCAGGTTTGAGACTGAGCTCTCAACAGCCCACATGAGGGCGGCCAAGGCTGAGGCTGAGCTTGTGGCGGCCCGCGAGAGGGCTTTGCTCAGTGAGGCTGAGCTTGTGAAGGCCCGCGAGAGGGCTTCGCTCAGAGAGGCTGAACTTGTGAAGGCCCGCGAGAGGGCTTCGCTCAGAAAGGCTGAGCTTGTGAAGGCCCGCGAGAGGGCTTTTATCTCAGAGAGGCTCTCGTGAAGGCAGAGATGAGGGCAGCATAGGATAGAGCTTCCCAAACTGAGGAGAGGGCTGTCCTGGCTGATAATGACTTAGAGGATGGCCTTGCTGATGCTTTTATTGCTGCGGGGTCATCTTGTATCTGGAGCAAAAATGTGCCCAACAGCGGCATTGAGAGGATGGGCGCCCTGGGAAACTCCCTGGGCGCCGCCATGAGGATGGGCGCCCAGATGGGAGCTCCCTGGGCGCCGCCCGGAGGATGGGCACCCAGATGGGGAGCTCCCTGGGCGCCGCCCTGAGGATGGGCGCCCAGATGGGGAGCTCCCCGGCGTGGAGCTCTTGGAAGTCCCTAGCGCGATGCTCCTTATGGTACTCCTCCAAATTGTGCTCCACCTTGCCCTGCCAGCATGAGTTGTATGATTTACTGATTTTGGGCTACCAGCTGTTGCATGGTCTCCAACATCTGCTGAGGAGTGGGAGCAGGAGCATTCGGGTAGGATACATCTGCTGAGGAGTGACAGCATGAGCATTCGGGGTATGATTGATTGGTGGAGGGTTACCCAAGCCTTCTCGCTGGGGGTTATCCTCCGGTCGTCTTGCTGATCTTGTGGTGATCACCATAATTTCTGAAGAAGATGTGTGAAGTGGGAACTTTAGCTTTGATTTTCGGTCCCCACAGACGGCGCCAAACTGATGATGCCAAAATTGGGTTTCGGACACCACCAGTCAAGTAATAAATGCAGTAATAAATGCGGTAAATCAATGAGAGAGAGAAAGGGAATTTATAGTGGTTCGGTCTGTGTGACCTATATCCACTTCATAAAGGCAGAGGTTGCCTGTGGTATTTTACTTCTCCAATGAGTAGGGATTACAGGCTAGGAGAATACAAGAGTAGAAAAATGGGAAGATATCAATTGCCCCCCAAGTGCTGGTGGGGCTCCTCGATTTATAGTCCTCCCCTAACAGATGGGGACGACTCTTTAACAACGTTTGCCCTGCTTGAATGGAGCCTTCGAACTGCCCTCGCGCTGGAGGAGGCAGGTGAGATATTCTCCGCAGGACCTGGTAAAAGTGGGACTGCTTCCGAAGCGATGTGGATACCTTGACTTGGCCAAGGTATGTGGATCTGGACCCGAACCTGAACTGATCAATCGGGCTTCCACTGATTTGGACTTTGGCTAATTGGGCTATTCTGACCTGACTCATCCTCATGGGTTGGGTCATTTGGGCATGACTCATCACATGTATCTAAGAATATCATAATGCCCATAGATGTGTAGGAATGCACATTCATTTATGTGCACATAAGTCTGTGACACAACCAGAGATGCATCAGACATGCATCGACTGTCCAGTGCATGGAAAAAGTAAATACATCACGTCCAGCTTCGGGAGTAAAAGATCATTCATGGTTGAGTTCTACTGATAAAGATATTTCAGAAAATCCATCTAAGGTTGATCATTTTTTGGGGACAACTTTGACAGATAACATTAGAAAGGTGTAATATATTTGTTTCTGCTTCACAAAGACAGATAGTCTGCCTTGTGGACTGTGGTAAGTTTCCGCATCTATAATTAGAGGTGGCAAAATATGACCCGACCCGCCAACTCGACCCGCGTATTACCCGCTTAACCCGACCCGTTTAATAGGCGGGTCGGTCACGGGTCAAGTATTCATGACCCGCCATTAAGCGGGTCGGGTTAGGGTTGACCCGCTTAACCCGCATAACCCGCTTATTTAAGTTAAAATTGAATTTGATTATTTTAATGCATAGGCTAAAAAAAAATGGACCTTAAGCAATTCAACCACACGCTTTTTATTAATGGAAAGCAAGGTAATGCGCATCAAATGATTGTTGATATGAGATTAGACCAAATTTGATCTTAAAAGTCAGTTTTGGTCAAGCATGGAACCATAGTTGAGTCGATTTATTTACTAGATGGATGTGGGTTATGCGGGTCGACCTGACCCGTATAACCCGCAATGGTTATGCGGGTTAAGCGGGTCGGGTCGGGTTGACCCGTGGTGGGTGCGGGTTAGGGGTTTCTGACCCGTTTAATAAACGAGTCGGATGCGGGTTAGACTTGTGTGACCCGTTTAGTACAACTCGACCAGATTGCCACCTCTATCTACAATGTGTCTGATACGGAACTATAGAGACCAGCCAGACCTCTACTTAGTCACTAACAGTTTGGTCCATGAGGCCCATCTCCTTTGACTAATACTGTCCCTTCCACTCATTACCCCCATAAAACGGTACCCACTTCAGTTTAACACATCCAACCTATATCATCATTGGATTGAGCATGCAATAAAACACAAAAAACACACATTCATCTAAGGTGGAAAGTAATTGGCTGACTTCGAGGCCTATAAATCCACAGTTAAGAAGGCCAAATGGTCCCCTTTTTTATGCATTCATGTGAGACTGACAGGCCAGGTAACTCATTGATTACCAGCAGCTTGGCTACTGTAGAAAGATCCTCGTTCTCATGCCTAACTTCTAAGGAATGGAGATACAAAAAAAAAAATCATTGAAGCATGTGTAGGTGCAAAAAATTCACGGACCCGGGGGGGTGGTGTTCTTGCGACTCACTGAGGAGGACGAAGGCTGAGGCTCCCCGTCTCCTCGTTGATGATGGAAGAACCGATGCCTGAGAACCTGGAAGAGGGAGAAGAAACAGGTCAGAGGACCCTGGCTGTGGGCAGCGCAGGGCTCTCCGATGCCTAAGTCAGTATGAGTACTGGACAGTAGGAGGAGATTTTGGGGGAGAAGGTGATACCAGTGTGGTTCTCTCGGACGGGAGAGAGTGGTCCCTTTACTGTTCTGGTTTGGCCCCTTTTATAGAGGAGGAGAGGGAGATAGTTGACTTTGGAGAGAGAGGAGGCAGGAGACAATGAGGTGGTTAGCCGTCCCATCACAGCCCACTCTGGCTTCTGTGGACGCCGATCTGTCAGGAAGCATGGGCGGCATGGGAGGCTCTGTCTGTCAGAGAGTATAGGCGTGCCCTTGTCTTGTCGCGCGTGCTCTAGCGTGCTTAAGTGTCCAAGGGGGGACAGCTGTCAACCCCTGCCTTGGCTAGCCCTGGCATCCCGACCGAGGTTGGGGAGCCGAGGTCGGGGATGACCCTGACTTGGCTAGAGACCTCGTGGAGATGCCGAAGTGGAGATGCCGAAGTGGAGGAACGTGATGAAGTCCATAGCCGAGCTGGGGACGACCTAGCCGAGGTGGAGCTATGTCGAGGTGGAGGAGTTGTGTGAGGGGCTGAGATGAGCCTTTGGCTGACGTGGGAGCACTTGGCCGAGCTGGTGGTAGTCGAGACGAGCCTGGCCGAGATGGCCTAGCTGGCGCCGGAGCACGAGATGGGGCATCGACCGGTACTCCGGTGAGTTCGGAAATATCCCCACACAATAGCCCCCCAGCTTTTGAGCTCAATAGACTGCTCTTTTGAGGTCAGAAGGTAAGTACCGTGGAGGATGACGGGCTGGAAATGGACCAGAGCTAGAGGTTGGCATCACTGCTAAGTTGTAACAGGGTGCTTCTGCCGAGCTGGAGAGTCACACAACTGCCGAGCTGGAGAATGGGTACCGAGATGCGCTCATGGAGGTCCCACTGGCTCGTCACCAGGGGCCTGTGCCGGGCATCTGGCGCGTGGCCGAGATGCGCCTGCCGCACGCAATGGAGATCCCACTGGCTCTTCACCAGGGGCCTGTGCCGGGCATCTGGCGCGTGGCCGAGATGCGCCTGCCGCACGCAATGGAGATCCCACTGGCTCGTCACCAGGGGCCTGTGCCGGGCATCTGGCGCGTGGCCGAGATGCGCCTGCCGCACGCAATGGAGATCCCACTGGCTCTTCACCAGGGGCCTGTGCCGGGCATCTGGCGCGTGGCCGAGATGCGCCTGCCGCACGCGATGGAGATCCCACTGGCTCGTGACCAGGGGCCTGTGCCGGGCATCTGGCGCGTGGCCGAGATGCGCCTGCCGCACGCGATGGAGATCCCACTGGCTCGTGACTAAGGGCCTGTGCCGGGCATCTGGCGCGTGGCCGAGATGCGCCTGCCGCACGCGATGGAGATCCCACTGGCTCGTGACCAGGGGCCTGTGCCGGGCATCTGGCGCGTGGCCGAGATGCGCCTGCCGCACGCGATGGAGGTCCCACTGGCTCGTGACCAGGGGTACGTAGCTCTGGATGACTAGCGGCGGCAGAGGACCGTGCGATCAAGGCTGACAGCAGAGGACCGTGCCGCCAGAAATGACGGTAGAGGGTCGTGCGATCAAAGCTGACGGGCGGTCGAAGCTGAAAGATGATAGGAGGCTTCAGCAGCCCCCCGAGCTGGAGGAGACTTCTGTCATGGAGGCGTCCGCCGAGATGGACGCTGCTGCGGAGCTGGAGGCATCCGCCGAGATGGAGGCGTCCGCCGAGATGGACGCTGCTGCGGAGCTGGAGGCATCCACCGAGATGGAGGCGTCCGCCGAGATGGACGCTGCTGCGGAGCTGGAGGCATCCGCCGAGATGGAGGCATCCGCCGAGATGGACACTGCTGCGGAGCTGGAGGCATCCGCCGAGATGGAGGCGTCCGCCGAGATGGACGCTGCCTGTTGATTGTCGTTGAAATGCTTCTGGGCTCGGGCTTCGTCTGCCTCTTGCCTGACGAACTGGTTTACCCTGGTCATCAGTGCTGCCATAGTGACCACAGGGTGCATGACCAGGTCCCTTCGTAGCTCGTTGCCTGGCAGGAGTTCTTGTTGAAAAGACAGGATCGTTATTGCATCTGAAGTGTCCTCGATCTGGCTGTAGACAGTCCAGAACCTTTTGGCGAACTGCGTGACGTTCTCGGTCTGCTTCATTCTGAGGGCCATCAGGTCGGCGGCCGACCTGGAGACGACCCTGTGAGCTTGGAACTTCGTCATGAAGGAATTCCGGAGCTGCTGCCAACTTTTGATTG
Organism: Litsea cubeba; assembly: GCA_012931725.1. NCBI lineage: Eukaryota > Viridiplantae > Streptophyta > Magnoliopsida > Laurales > Lauraceae > Litsea > Litsea cubeba. The sequence goes on from CM022951.1 coordinate 2,856,272, forward strand.
ATCCTTGAGGGAGTGCGCAGAACCACTTTAGGGGGAGGTCCCCGAGGCTGGAAGAGAAGACTCTGCAGTTCAGGTGGCCTGCATCGCCCCACACTGACATCCTCTGAGTGAAGTGCCGGAGATGTGCTGCTGGATCCGAGGTCCCATCGTAAACGACGAACCTCGGGACTTTGAAATCTTGGGGAAGGGGGAAGCTCCTGATCTCTGGAGAGAGGGGAGATGTGCCGAGACCGTCAGAGTTCAGCCGAACTCGAGCGAAACCGGCAGCCTCCAGGCTTTGTCGTACTGCTTGCTCGATGCGTCGATCAAGCCACTTTCTGATGTCGTGGTTGTTACCCGGGCTTTCGCCATGAGCTTGGTTGCTTCTGTTGTCCTTCAGGGTGCGCTTTTTGGAAGGTGGGGTCGAGGTCGAACCCTTAGAGGATGAACCCGACTGAGTACCCTGCTGTTGGACGCTCGCTGGATTAGATCTTGCTCCTGACCTTTCCCGGTGGGGGACCGTCGGCAGCTGTGTCGACAGTGTCAGCGGTTCCTTTCCCTTTCTGGTTCTCCGAGGCATGGTGTTTGGGAAGATGGCTTTTCGTAGCGTTTCCCACAGACGGCGCCAATTGTAGGTGCACAAAAATTCACGGACCCGGGGGGGTGGTGTTCTTGCGACTCACTGAGGAGGACGAAGGCTGAGGCTCCCCATCTCCTCGTTGATGATGGAAGAACCGATGCCTGAGAACCTGGAAGAGGGAGAAGAAACAGGTCAGAGGACCCTGGCTGTGGGCAGCGCAGGGCTCTCCGATGCCTAAGTCAGTATGAGTACTGGACAGTAGGAGGAGATTTTGGGGGAGAAGGTGATACCAGTGTGGTTCTCTCGGACGGGAGAGAGGGGTCCCTTTACTGTTCTGGTTTGGCCCCTTTTATAGAGGAGGAGAGGGAGATAGTTGACTTTGGAGAGAGAGGAGGCAGGAGACAATGAGGTGGTTAGCCGTCCCATCACAGCCCACTCTGGCGTCTGTGGACGCCGATCTGTCAGGAAGCATGGGCGGCATGGGAGGCTCTGTCTGTCAGAGAGTATAGGCGTGCCCTTGTCTTGTCGCGCGTGCTCTAGCGTGCTTAAGTGTCCAAGGGGGGACAGCTGTCAACCCCTGCCTTGGCTAGCCCTGGCATCCCGACCGAGGTTGGGGAAGCCGAGGTCGGGGATGACCCTGACTTGGCTAGAGACCTCGTGGAGATGCCGAAGTGGAGGAACGTGATGAAGTCCATAGCCGAGCTGGGGACGACCTAGCCGAGGTGGAGCTATGTCGAGGTGGAGGAGTTGTGTGAGGGGCTGAGATGAGCCTTTGGCTGACGTGGGAGCACTTGGCCGAGCTGGTGGTAGTCGAGACGAGCCTGGCCGAGATGGCCTAGCTGGCGCCGGAGCACGAGATGGAGCATCGACCGGTACTCCGGTGAGTTCGGAAATATCCCCACACAGCATGCAAATTAATTTTCATTAATTACTAATGACATAAGTAAAACATTATTCATTTTAGTATATCTAGTAAATTCATAGACATGGAAAAGACTCCATAAAAGGCTAAGAAATACATGAACACTGAACACTGACATAGAGTGATGTTTTTTCCCTCCTCATGAGATGGTCGATAAAATGAATTCTATCAAGGGGTTGTGGTTTGATCTGCATGCATATTCACCTACAACACAATTATAAGCTTTGGCTGTCAAGGCATTTTGTATCAGTACTTAGTACATGGGTTTCCGGACTAAAGAATTCCACAACTTTTCTCTACTGGACATGCTATACTGATTATCCATCACAATTTATGGGCCACTGTTCATGTATGTGTACATAACTTATTGATCCACCTCTGCAGAACTTACTTATCCATCATATTGTTGCTAAGGGCCTGTTTGTTTACATAATAATACATAGGAATTGAATATATATAATTCATATCATAAGTGGTTAAAAGTGAAGATCAAATGTGAATTTTAAAAATGAGCATCAAATAGCTTTTCTTTTTAGGATTAAAATAGGATCAAAAGAAGTTGGGGAATGAACTACTAGGGTGATGGCTGGTAGTTCTAATTCCCTAAAAGGAAAGGTCATTTTAAGCTCATATTTGAAAATGCACCTTCGATCTTCCTTTTTAACTAGCAATGATATGAATTTTATGTATTTTAAAAAATGCATACAAACAGGCACTGACAGTTGACTTCTACATAGAGGACTAGGAACAAAATATAGGAGAATGATAGAAAAAAATATAAAAAAAATCAATTCTTCAAATTTTACTAAACCGATCGAGAAAACTCATAAATTATAAAGAACGCTTCAAAAATGAAGTTGTCATACTCTACAGTCTACAATCATGCTCCTCCCCGGAAGGTGAAACATCAAGCTTAGGCTTAAGAAGTGAGATACCATAAAATAGGTGGCTCCCTTTAATAAAAATGTAGTTGATTTAAGAATGAAAACTAGTGTAAGTTGATGATAAAAATAGCAGAGAAAGCAATGAACTAACCATGCATGCGCAATCACATTGAGCAGAATCAGTTTACTTATCCATGTCTTGTGTTGGTAGGGTTGCAAATAGGTATCTGATTCTCCGATTACCCGAAAGTTCCGACCCGCAAAAAATCGGGTCCGGAACCTATTTTAGGTTCCGATCATAAACGGGTCCGGGTCCGAAACCCAATTTAAGTTCCGATTGATAAACGGGTCCGGTTCCGGGTCCATATACGTTCCGACCCATGGACCCGAAACCCAGCATATGAGTCTTTAGTATTGCAAATTTGTACATCAAAATAAACTTTTTTTGACATTTTTATGTATAATACTGGAGGTAATAGACTTGATGCACTGTTATAAATTAAACAATATGCTTATTTTAAGAAAAAAAAATGAGAATAAAGAGAAATTAAAATTGATTTTGGAACTAGATTCTAGTCCTTTAGGTGGACCCGGTTCCGGATCCGGATTTTCCAATCAGAACCGGGTCTGGAACCAACAAAATAGGTTCCGAGTCAAAACCGGTTCCGGAACGAAAACCGTTATTTAAAAACGGGTCTGGATCCACTATGGTTTCGATCCGGAACCGTCCCGTATGCAATCCTATGTGTTGGGCTGCAAGATTACAGAATTGTAATACACACATGCTTTGACATCTTACGAAACCATACCACCCCAAAAAGAGTCCACTGTGGTACTATGACTGGTCATTCATGGCTACCATAAAATGCACCTCGGCCATATTTCATGAAGTTGCATCCCATCCGAGTAGGTCAGCCGACATAAAATGCATTATGTTACCATATTGAAGGAAGTCCAATGGGTTGGCGCTCCAAGTTCCCAAATAATGGCTTGCCAGATTTAGTTTAATGATGAGGAGCGGATACAACGTCGCTACACCAACCAATAAATGGTTGCCACCTTTTTTGATATCCCAAAATGATAGTCAAAACATTTTTCATACTCTTCTGCAGCTATTGTCTTCATTTTATTCCCATATTTACCCTTTTCAACTAAACAACAACCCATCCCAACGAGGGCCAATTTTGGCACCCCCATTTTTAGTATCTGCACCCTATTGACAGGACATCCCAAGAACACGTTGCCCCTCCTTTTTTTTCTTCTTACAGGACACTTCGCCCATCCTTTTTTTTTTTTTTTTTTTCATTTGACCAGTCCAAGTCCAAGTCCAAGTACCCATGTTCGCTATAGCGAGAATTAAAAAAGTCTATACCGCCCTTATTTTTTGCCAAGATCCCAGGCACGATCTCTCTCTCACGTTGCAGAACTTCATCTCCCAACTCGGTCTCTCCATATCCGCTACAGCCCATCTCATCATCTTCCCACTCCATCCTAGCCTCACGCACAACATCCCACCTCTCATCATCTCTCCGTCTCCACCAACCTCTCCTTTTTTTTTCCACCTGCGCAGAACCTTCATCTGGCCATCATTTTCATCCCATCATTCTCATCCATCTCATCGACCATCACCATCATCCTCTCATCTTCTCCATCCTAGACTGCACACAGAACCCATCTCACATTCTCACGCACTCCATCCCTACCCATCGCGGATTCAGCCACTCCAAATCCGAGATCAAATCGCACTTGCCTGATGGTCACCTCCTCCTCCTTCCGCATCCATAATCAGGACGCATGATTTCCCCAAATCTTGGCCCACCCTAGAAAGAAACGAAAGAAAGGAGAAGAGAGGGCAAAAAAGAAACGAAAGATCAGATTCTCGCTACAGCGAGAACACATTCTCGTTGTGTTCTCGCTATAGCGAGAAGAGGGGTTCGCTATCCGATGTCCATTCGCACGTCTGGAAATTTTCAGGCACTCCACCCACTTTTGGTAGACAACTGTCCCTGATCTATCATTATGGCCTATTGAAGTCCCATCAAGAGGGGTGCCCTTATTAAAAGTTGTGGTGCCAAAATGAGCGCCCCATCTCAACTCTGAGGTACCTCACACTCCTTTACCAGGAAAAAAAAAATAATTTTAAAAAAATGTCATAGCCTTATTTCTTTCTCTCCAAAACGTCTTTCCCACAAAAATATATCAATGGGCCCCATCTTTCCAAATGGAAACAACTCAAATTAAAAATTAACAACAATCATAGAAATTAAAAGAAATATTCATTTGTCACCTAAGAGATCTGAGGTCCAAGGCTAATCTATTTCAAGGCCTAACTTTGATGGGAAAAGAATACTGTATTAAAAAATAGTCAAGGTCATTTAAGATTGGAGCTACTTATAAAAGTTTTCATGATGCCTCCTAATGGAGCTAATTATAAAAATTTGAACATCCCAAAGTAGTCAACATCCTCACAAAATTTCATTCGAATAGGATTTTGGCTCGCTTTTAGATTGGTCATTATAAAAGACTATAAACAAAATACTATATTAATTTTTAATATTTTATTGTTGAATTCGATTGTTTACGAGGGCTTTTAAAATAGCATAAATGGATTGCAATGCACAAATGCTGATATTTATAATATTGTATCACATTACTCTTATTTTAAAATAAGTCATAAGAAATTGAGTCATAACCTCCACCAAAGGCTATAGAATTAGGATCATTGCAGGTGTAATCATTATTTCCTTTGTTTAGAAGATCATCCTATTAAGGAAAAAATCATTTTCTTGAGGTTATCCAATTATTTCAAGAATTATCTTTTAGAAAATGGAGATGCTATTTCAATAATTTGGAGGTGAATGATAATCAAAAGAGGCAAACCGTTGCTTGATCTTCTTGGATTCTCAAGTATTTTTTCTTTGAATTTTATATATGGACCATCGATGGACCACATACGTACTTGGGTCCATCATGTCAATCGCTTGAAGTCTTAAATCACAATATATCATCTCAGTTCTTAATTAAAAAAAAATCCCCAATAATCAACAACATATATAAAGTAGTAAAAACTTTGGCGATCCAATATGCATAATTCTGATTGGACCAATATAATTTATGGCAGTAACTAGTAAAAACTCATGGGCCCAATATATATTTTTTAAATTAAGATCATCCGATATAAATTATAAACGAGCATTGTTGCATTGTATTTTCGTTTCTATCATAGTAAATGACCCCTCTTTTTATATGTCCTTTTAAAATTTCATTCCAATAGAAGATGGGTGGCTATCGAATTAATGAGTATAGCATTAAAACCCGCAATAGTATTTTATTCATGGTCTTTTGTATACCACATCTAATAATTAATTTAAGCATTTTTCTTACTTTGGCAGCCCCCCCCCCCCCCCCCCCCCCCCCCAAAAAAAAAAAAAAAAATCACACCCATTGGTGGTTGTATTTAATGTGATTCACTTTTTAGTTTTCTTTTATTTTAATTACATTTATAAAGATGGGTTAGGTGATAGAGCTATATAAATAAAAGTTTAATTTGGATTGTTTCTATTTGGAAAGATGGGGCCCATTGATATATTTTTGTGGGAAAGACGTTCTGGAGAGAGAGAAATAAGGCTATGACATTTTTTAATTTTTTTTTTTGGGATTTTGCTGAAAAAATCCTGAAATATAGCCATATATTTCGAAAGGTCCTCGCAATTTGTGTAGCACCAATGAGGTCCTTTCGCCAATTTTTTATATTTTTTTATACTTTTTTATGAGTGACGATAGCGTCACGACTCTAGCGTCGCTCGTCACACCCCATGTGTCGCTGTGTCGCTCGTCACACCTTCTTCCCTTCTTTTCTTTTCCTTTCTTTCTCTTCTTCCTCCTCCTCTTTCTTTTCCTTTCTTTCTTTCTCTTGCAGCATGAGCTAATCTAGTAGCTTTGGATCAAGGGAGATGGATTCATGTCTACATAGAGAAGGCCGAGATCATGATAAATGAGCGATTACTTGCCAGCCTCATAGATATGTATGCTAAGTGTGGAGAGATAAAATTTGCATCATAGATTTTCTTTGATTAGCATGGTCCCACCCAAAAAGTCTGGCCTTGGAATGCCTTGATTGGTGAGCTTGCCATCCATGGGCTATCCAAGGAAGCCATTAATCTTTTTGAATAAATGAGACTCACAAACTCACAAATGAAGCCATTAATCTTTTTGGCTTCATTAATCTTTTTGAACAAATGAAACTTACAAACGTCCCCAATCTAATGCAGGCCAATATGTTGGACGTTAATGGCGAATAACGTAGTGGATCAGTTTGTAGAGGACGTTGGTTGGACGTTAATGGCGAATAACGCAGTGGATCGGTTTGTAGAGGACACAAACGTCCCCAATCATGTTTGTTTGCTTGCAATGGAATGGAACAAGGGAGTGAAATAAAATTCTTTAAAATGTATTTGTGGAGATTGCAAGAAGACAATGTTTGTGGCGATTAGCGCATGCAAAAGAAAGAAAGAAAGGAAAAGAAAGAGGAGGAAGAAAAAAGAAGAGAAAGAAAGGAAAAGAAAAGAAGGGAAGAAGGTGTGACGAGCGACGCATGGGGGTGTGATGAGCGACGCTAGCATTGTCCATGTGACGCTATCGTCACTAATAAAAAAGTATAACCCAAAATATAAAAAATTGGAGAAAGAAAAATGTTCGACTACCAGTGTTGAGATGAGTTGTTGTTTAGTTGAAAAGGGTAAATATGGAACTAAAATGAAGACAATAACTGCAGAAGAGTTTGGAAAAAGTATAACTATCGGTTTGGAATTTGAAAAACGTGGCAACCTTTTATTGGATGGTGAACGTTCTGTATTGAAGCCCAGCGGGGGATAAAGAAATCATGATTACGGATTTAAAAATTTGAAACGTCTATTTCTTATTTTGAAACCTCTTTAGATGGATCTCTTTATAAGGATAAAATGGAACACTTAACTATTATACTATATTAAGCTAGAGGTTTTTTAGATAATTTTGACCATTTGATTTGATTTTGACCATAACTGCATATAACTTCTCACTTCTTATAACCACTGCCCACTTCTTATAACTATCCACTACTTTTTCTCTTCTATTTTTTTTAATATTTATAAAATTATCTTTTTCCCTACATCTCCTATTCCATTTCTACTGCTACTTTTTTACCTCACTGCATTTTAATTCCCTTTCTACTCTCCCTACTTTCAATTCTAAAAATAGGTACAATCATTTTTTTTATTTCTAAAAAATCATTCATATGCATGAATATTTTATTTATATTATATAAGTGAATATTTGAATTGCATTGTATGGACATACGCGTGCTCAGCACGGGTACTTGTGCTAGTTTCTTATTATAAGGAGTCCACGCGAATTAAGTAGATAAGATTGAAACTAAAACAGTCCAAATCATACCTTTCATTGCGGACTCTTTAATCTCCTATCCATAATGGATCTATTAAAGTTTTCAATTCACCTAAAGAAAGTTAATAAAAGTGGACTCTTGCTATAAACTCCAAGCAAACTTAAACTTCTCTCCAACCAAAATTAGAGTTCCAATTTCGCAATTTAAATCGAAATCAAGATCCAATTTCTCAATCAATTTTGAAATCATACTTCAATTCTAAAATCAAATCCTATCTCTAGAATATATAATAATGATAATAATGGTCGATCTTTGATCAAATGGGCTCCATGCAGATATTTTAATTAAATAGCCCAAGTTATACAAAAAAAAAAAAATTTAAATAGCCCAAATAAATCAAGATTGGTATTATCCCTTATCCATTCTTGCACGGAGGTGTAAAATCTTTATATATATATATATATATAGCAATGGGTCATATCTATTATCATGTAATGGTAATGAATGAAGGATAAGTTCCAAAGGTAGATAACTGTTGATCTTTCGTCAAATGGGGCCCGCAAATCAAGAATCCCTAAAATCTCTCATTGAAATTAAAGTTGAAATCCAATTTCGCAAATGGCAACAATAAAAGAAAATGTGAGAGAGAGTTGTAAGAATTCCTAAAAAAACTGAATATAACAAAATGAAAGCAGACAATGACACAATGAAATTAAGAAGTAAAAATTGAAGATAAGTAAAGGATAAGATTGTACCTAAAAGAGTCCAAATCATACCTTTCATTGCTGGAGTAGTCTTTAATCTCCTATCTACAACGGATCTATTAAAATTTTAAATTCATCTAAAGAAAGTTAATAAAAGTGGACTCTTGCTATAAATTTCAAGCAAACTTAAATTTCTCTCCAGCCAAAATTAGAATTCCAATTAAAATCACTATCCAATTTCTCAATCAATCTTGAAATCGGACTCCAATTTCTAAATCTAGTATTCACAACCCTAACCGACATGCTTATCTCCCTCACCCGCACCTCTTATTTAAACCCCTTTTTGCTTTTCTCGTCGCAGAATATCAGCCCCTTCTCTCACCGTCTCTCGTTCTCTAGCATAGCAGAGGAGCATCACGGTAAGCCTCTTTCTCTGTCTACATAGATAATGAAAAAGATCTTCTTTTGTAATCTTTTGAGACGTGAATAATTAATAGAATCTTTCTCTCTAGGTGGTACTTGGTAGGTAAATTATTCTAATACATATGGAAGACCCGCTTCTACTGCCTGTGGTTGCTCTCATGGAAGACAGAGATAACATGGAAGACATAGATTACGATTACGATCTCGAACCTGAAGACATAGCTCCTTACACGTACGTATTTAGTGAGCACATCCTTTCAATTTTTTTTTTTTCTTTCCTAATCTTTGATCAGAACTTTTTTTTTTTTTTTTTTTTTTTTTTTACAGTCCCGTACCTTTCAGAAGGAAACAGCACATTCTTAATTTCACCTACAAAGTTCATGAGAACATTATGGGGAAGGCAGATCTCGCTATTCGATTCACAAATAATCACCAACGTTTGTGTCGCTCTATTGAAGGAGATGTTACTATAATAGAAGACAAAACATTCCCTTTACCTTATCTGGCTGGAATCTATTCCGGACTTTTACTCCGCAAATATGATGCGGATAGCCTCTATTCTCCCATTGAAAGACATGCAATTATCCGTATGATCTTGTTATTAATGAACTTTTCATCACTCGATGATGATGAGTTCTCCAAGTTGGAGACTCACTTTTCTCTTTTCCTACTCAACGCCATGTCAAATTCAAGCAAAGAAGGGTACAACGCAATTGATGCTTCTGTAGAGATAGAGTTTGCAACAGTTGATACTTACGATGAGGAGGAGGTGGCTTGGGCCTTCGGGCTTCCTATACCCGCATCAAGAGCTTCTATTGCCGCCCTACCATCGCATGTATTTAATGATGAGGCTAATGATAATGCTCATGTATTTAATGATGAGGCTAATGATAATGCTAATGATAATGATGAGGCTTTCTCTAATAGGTGTTCCATCTGTTTGGATGAGTATTCCGTCTGTTTGGATGAGTATTCTAGCGGAATAACAGTGACACAGCTGCCTTGCCTGCATGATGATGAGGCTAATGATAATGCTAATGATAATGATGAGGCTTTCTCTAATAGGTGTTCCATCTGTTTGGATGAGTATTCCGTCTGTTTGGATGAGTATTCTAGCGGAATAACAGTGACACAGCTGCCTTGCCTGCATGATTTTCACAGAGGATGTGTTGAGAGATGGTTGAATATGAGCAACTCATGCCCGACCTGCCACCTGCCGATCTAATTTTCGTTTATGTATATATATATATATATATTAATATTTTCTGTGAAGTCTTTGAAGTTAAGATAAGGACATGCAATTAGTGTTTAGTTTGACTGCGTTTAATGAAAGTTCATTTGGAGAATCATATGAATGCAATCATACATTTTTAACTTGGTTTGGGTTTAACTCTTTGATCTTCCATCAAGAGAAGAAAGTAGTGGCTCCGTCGTTGGCAGCTTCAATCATGAGCAATTGCTTGTTTTCGTTTTGATTTGTCCCGCCTACCATTTGCTTTATTAGGCTGATATAGCCTATGTTGGTCCACCAAAAAGGTAATTTAGAGATACCTTTAAATTATGATCATTCTATATGGAATTGGAATAGGTGTCCAATAAACATTTATGAGAAATGTTTTTATTTGTCCATCTCCTAATTTCTATTTACATATTGTGCTGTGTGGCTATAGCTCTGCTAATGTCGGCAACTGAAGAGTAGTAGAAGTGCCAATCCCCCACTTTAAGAGAACAAGGTTCTCCCTATCAAGCTAAAAGTCAGACAGGTTGATACTTCTGCCATTGCATGAAGTACATTGTTAATTGTTCTAATCACTAATAACTTCTCAGTTTTTACCTCTCAAGGTTCTCCCTATCATGCTAAGATTTTTACCTCAGTTTTTCACTTGGCGCTATCTTCTTTGTGGCTTCATCATCTACTCCATCAACGCCCCAAGACATTCACCTAGACAATGCAAGGGAACACCCTCCAACCGAACCCATGTTGGCCTTAGCACAGGATCCAAAACTTCCATCCATCGATCCAGACTTCGGATAAAAGTTCCCTTCAAAGAGAAATCAGTTTCGACCATCCTCAAAAAATCACAATGAGAAATAGGCTTAATCCAGAACTGATACAGATTAAGCCTTTTTAACTTAAGCTTAAATTCCGATCGCCAGAGATAGCCAATTTAGAATATCTCTATCAGTAACATTCATATGAGATGACACACAGAGTGCACAACAAAGGAATGACATACCTCTTTTTTCAGAGAAGAACCCTGGGTAGCCCCCACCTTGACAACCTTAGAATCTCCATCTCCTTCTATCCAAACCAGATCCTCTTTTGATTTAGTCACACCGGCATTAGAAATTGAGAAAATCATATTTTTACTGCAAACGTTAGCATGTGCAAGGTTGTTGAATGTTGACTGGTTTTTTAGGAGACCTGTCCATAACCTTTGCCTTTTGGACCCTCATTTTTCTTCCATTCAGCAATCTTCCATGTAGTCTTTGAATTGCTCGATTCGCATCCCATTCTGTCTTGAAGCGGACAAATCCAAAACCTCTTACCTTTCCCTGTAATTCTGTCTTTTGGCAAAAAAACGTCAAAAACAGGACCTGCCTCTCGGAATACATCAAAAAGGACCTTCATAGTTATAGATGGAGCAAGATTAGTCACAAACAAACTCCAACAATCTCTAATCCAAGCTAGATTTGATCCCATCCTTACCTTAGCCCTGAGTTTTCTTCGTTCTCTTACTGATGTATAGTATCTTTCTTTTTTGTTTTTGTAGGTTTCTTTTTGGAGTATTTTTGTTTGGGCTTGGTCCTATCTTGTATTTTTTTTTTTGTGGCTTAATAAAATTTTGGGGAAACTACCGAATAAATCCCAATAGTGAGCTCACAGTAAGGAAAGGACCCGTCTTTTGTTTAGAGACGGGAGGGGTCCTTTGGGTGTTTTTTTTTTAGCGGTGTTGTCGATATCGACAATTTAGTTGTCGATATCGACAAATATGCGAAAACCCTTTATCCATCGCCCTATGCCCGCATTTCTTTGTCAGACCATTTTCATCGTTTGCAACTAGTTCTCTGGCGATTTTTCATCTTAGAAAACTCCTACATAGAATTAGCCAAAGCTTTTGTTGGATTCCATTAAAAGGTTGGTACACACAATAAATTCCTTCTTATATTGCATCATCTACCCTAAAATAAGATCAGCTTGATTCCGTTTTTTTGTATAGACTTGTTAGAAGGAATAGAACCGTGGTCTGAACTCTAAAAATGCCGTTTGAATATGTACATGGTGTCAAATATATGACTCACTCTTTGTAGCTTTGGGGTTGGTTGATGGCGTTTTTCGTTTTGGTTCTGGTTAATGGCGATTTTCCTTTTTGGGTTTTAGGGTTTTGAAAGGGGGTTTCTTTTTGGTATGCACTGTTTTTATCTATTCCCCCATTGTTTCTTTTTAGTACAGTTTTTTTATTACCACATTATATTACTCTAATGTGACTAGAATGATTATTTTATGATCAAACATATCCCAGCATGGGCATTTTAACAGTGGCTTATTGTTCAGAAATATAAAGTTGCTTTGTCTTTCAACATGTATGTATAATTCATATTTTTTTAAATTCTGTTATTGTGATTTGATGATAGTATGTCACTGAGCGAGATGTTGGTTATTTTCCACTATGATGGTGACTTCCAATTCGATATAATCCGTCCGTTGTACAATGGAGGAAATCAAAAGATGAGATATTTATCGACAAACATAACATATGACTCACTGGTTAACGAAGCAGCTGAAGCATCTAATTGGGTCTCATCCATCCACAGATTAAGCATACAATACCTTCATCATAATGGACGGGCATTTTCAATGGCAAGCATTGACGACGACAATGATGTGAGGAGGATGTTCAAAGCATCGGAGAAAGACGTGAATGTGATATATTTATATGTTTTCAACGGTCCGAAGATAAAGCAATATATAGGAGGAGAAAAATGGAGGTATGTGCATAGGTTGTATTGCTAAATCAATTGATTACCAAATACTAAGTATCTATTCATACTTGTTTATTGACGTTTGTTGATGCATTGTAGGTATGAACGGAATGTTCGATCTCAAAACTGTGCAGAAAAAGCGAGGACCTCGTCAAGAACTTGTACGGGAAAGCAAGCCATAGAGCGAACGCCCGCAACATCTCTACCTATTGTTGATCTCCATGAAGACAATGACATGCATTTCCCATCCGTGCGTAATGAATGCAGTCCACATCAGGCGACAGGAGTCGATACTTTTTGTGATGATATTGATGTTGGAGTGAAGAATCATGATGGGATTCAGTCCGACGGACTACCTGTCATCAGACAGATTCGTCGGATAGCAGATGTGAAGGTTGAAAGCAATGGAGTTGAGGCCAATCTAGCTTACACTACCGATCGTTCAAATGAAGTTTCAATTGTTGATTTTGAAGACAGAATGGAGCCAGAAATAACTCGGCTCAAGAAATGTGGGTTGGCCGTGAGTTCCCTGATCAACAAACATTTCGGAATACTCTTGCAAAGTTTGCAATTTATGGCAACTTCACTCTTAAAAACCTCAAGACCAACTCGACCAAGGTGACGGCTGGCTGCAAAGATGGGGGTTGTCCTTGGCGGATCCACGCTTATATTGTAGAATCAAGACCACAATTTAAAATTAGAATGTACAATCCTAAACATCAATGCTCGAAGCCAATGATGGGCATGACACATCGACAAGCAAGTTCGGCCCTTATTTCTGAATTTATCATGGATAGAATCAGACAGAACATCGATTTAAAGCCGAAGGAGATAATGAATGACTACCAAATGGAATTCGGGTCAATTATTAGCTATAGGAATGCACTTATAGCAAAGGATATGGCTCTGCATATAGTGCGAGGATCATACGAGGAGTCTTTCCAGCTTCTGCCTCTCTACTGTATGGAATTGCAGAAAACCAATCTTGGGACAATAACAAACATAGACACCACGTTTGATGATCGTTTCCGAAGATTTTTTTTGGTCATTTGGACCTTGTATTAGGTCTTTCATCTCTTCGCTCAGGCCGATGATTGCCGTAGACGGTGCACATTTCCGAGGCAAGTATCCTGGTGTCTTGCTTGTAGCCGTGACATACGATGCGAATCATAAGCTATTACCTATCGCCTTTGCCTTTGCGGAAGCCGAGCGTCGAGATAGTTGAGAATGGTTCCTTGCAAACTTGTTCATTGCTCTTGGAGAGCCACCAAATTTGACTATTGTTTCTGACCGTCAGAAGGGTCTTATTCCAGCTCTCTAGAACACTATACCCTCCGCAGTGCACTGTTACTGTTGCCGTCACATTGCTGAAAATATCAAAACCGCTTTCAGTGACGGGGCAATCGTTATGAAATTTTGGTGTGCTGCAAAGTCCTATAGGCCTTATGTTTATGAGGCATATATGACGGATATACGTGCAGTCAGCCAAGAGGCTTTCAACTATATTGAGGCAATTGGGAGGCACCGTTGGTCAAATGCATACGTACAAAGACGTCGGTATGACATGCTAACTAGTAATGCGGCTGAGTGTACGAACAATCTGTTAAAGAACACAAGGGTACTGCCCATTGTTAAACAGGTCGAGGAGATACGTGCCAAGTTAATGGAGTTCTATCAAAAGCGCCATATTCAGTCAGAGAGTATAACCACTCGTTTAACTCCATATACAGAAAAAATCTTGGGCCAAAAAATGGAGAAAGCCCATAGGATTCATGTTCGCGTTGCTGGCCTGGTTGAATTTCAAGTTCAGTCCGCAGAATACGTGGACGTAGTCGATCTCGAACGCAGAACTTGTACATGTCGTAAATGGGAGATTATGGGCATCCCATGCTGTCATGCACTGGCATCCATGAAGGTAAGGAACTACGATCCATATGCATTTTGCGAGCATTGGTATCTGTCAAGCGTTTATCGTACAACATATAGTGAAGTTCTGCATGCTATATGGGACAGCAAGCAATGGGAAGGCACAATTCAAGAAAGAATTCTTCCACTACTCGCAACTAAGCAACCAGGGCGTCAAAAAAAAAAAAAAAACAGGATTCGTGCCGAAGATCGTGGCCGCCAACGAATGGTAGTTACGTGCTCCAATTGTAAAGAGAGGGGGCATAACCATGGAGGTTGTCGCAATCCACCACGTGATGTAAATGGGTTGTTCCAGGCTTGAACAGTGCAGTGATGTTTTTGTATGGCTGCTGATGTAAATGGGTTCCATGTAGGATTGAAGACTGCAATCATTTTTTGTATAGTTGGTAATGTTCTTGGTTGTGTAACATGCTTGAACAGTGCAGTGTTGTTTTTGGGTATGACTGCTTATGTTCTTCGGTTCCATGTAGGCCTGAAGACTGTAATAATTATTTTGTATAGTTGGTGATGTTCATGGTTGTTCCAGGCTTGAAAAGTGCAGTGCTATTTTTTGGGTAGCATTTGCTTATGTTCTTGGGTTCCATATAGGCCTGAAGACTGCAGTAATTATTTTGTATAGTTGGTGATGTTCATGGTTGTTCCAGGCTTGAAAAGTACAGTGTTGTTTTTTGTATGGCTGCTGATGTAAATGGGTTCCCATTTTATCTATTGTGTTGTAACTACTGGTTATGTAATGAATGTTGGTATGTGAATGGTGCTAACAACTTTTTGAATATAAATGAATAATGTTTTGTTCAGTTCACAAAGTGGTTTTTTTTCTTACGCATTTGTTCTGATCACTATATGTTGGGTTCACTGTATTATCAATATCGACAACCTATACAGTTTACAGCATTTGCATACTTACAACTATTAAATCAGGACACTGACGAAAAATGTCGATATCGACAACCTAGAGCTGTCGATATCGACAACATATACACTTACAACATATTTATACTTACAACTATTAATTCAGTGCACTGACGAAACATGTCGACAGCGACAACTAAAAGTTGTCGATATCGACAACCTATACACTTACAGCATATTTATACTTACAACTATTAATTCAGTGCACTGACGAAACTAGTCGACAGCGACAACTAAAAGTTGTTGATATCGACAACCTATACTTACAGCATATTTATTCTTACAACTATTAATTCGGTGCACTGACGAAACTAGTCGATAGCGACAACATATACACTTACAGCATATTTATACTTACAATTATTAATTCAGTGCACTGACGAAACTAGTCGATAACGACAACTAAAAGTTGTCGATATCGACAACCTATACACGTACAGCATATTTATACTTACAACTATTAATTCAGTGCACTGACGAAACTAGTCGATAGCGACAACTAAAAGTTGTCGATATCGACGACCTATACAGTTTAAAACATTTGCATACTTACAACTATCAATTCAGTGCACTGACGAAACTAGTCGATAGCGACAACCTAAAGTTGTCGATATCGACAACCTATATAGTTTAATGCATTTGCATACTTACAACTATTAATTCAGTGCACTGACGAAACTAGTCGATAGCGACAACCTAAAGTGGTCGATATCGACAACCTATACAGTTTAAAGCATTTGCATACTTACAACTATTAATTCATGGCACTGACGAAAGTAGTCGATAGCGACAACCTTAAGTTGTCGATATCGATGGGTTAAGGTTGTCGTTATCGACAACCTATACTAAACATACTTACAAAATTTAGGGAATTGTACACAACTTAAAACCCTGTGATTCCATTTATGAA
This sequence comes from Litsea cubeba, assembly GCA_012931725.1. NCBI lineage: Eukaryota > Viridiplantae > Streptophyta > Magnoliopsida > Laurales > Lauraceae > Litsea > Litsea cubeba. The sequence goes on from CM022951.1 coordinate 2,872,879, forward strand.
AGCTGTACACAATCAAACAAACCATTCTCCATTGAATTCTTAGTAACAGGTATAGAATGAATATGCACAAAAGGCAATTTACTGAAATATAGTCTGTTCAACAATATATATTGCTAACAAATACAGACATCCATCATTTATAAACATGAACAGTAGTATTAAGACCTCCCAAAAAGTCCTGACATGCATCCTCCAAGGAAAGAGAAACAAAACAAAAGGAAAGATACACTTCTCCCCTGCAATGACAATCAGTTACATTATATTTACAGCCCCATATTCACACAATAGACGACTTGCATCATATGAAATCACTCAAGTCAGTCAAGCCCAGTCTGTTGGCATTCAAAGTTCAACTCCGTTTGAATATCTCTACGACAATTTTGTTCCGAAAGTAGGGGATATATTCTTGAGTGAACTTGATGTTACGGCGGTGCACACAGTGTTCCGTGAAGGCTAATGCAAAGATTCCACAATCATTTCCATTTTGCTGATGAGGGATGTCTGTCTTTACGAGCCAACTCCATAGATACGGATCCGACCACCCGAAATGGCTTACCTTTCATTCAACCATGCCACCTGCGATAGGCATTCACAACTCACTCTTAGATTAAGTCAGAAATTCATGTACGTGACATAGAAGAGTGTAACGAATCAGAACACAAATATATCAATGTGTAAGGAGAGGTAACATATAAATTTCGATGCATGTTTTATCGATCGACGATCACCAGCCATGCTATTGTAGAACTCCCATCGTCTCTGGTCGACATATCCGACCAACGAGGTGAAATGTGATCTGTGATGGACTACAAAAATCAGCGTGCGTGCTTCCCTTGCGTCCATCACCCTATGTCCATGTTTTCCAAACACAGCTTCGACGGCAGAATCAGAACCATCCGACCACCAACTATGCATCCGTTCACATAAAACTTGTTCAGCCAGAGCCTACAGCTTGACATTACTAGTATACAGTATGTTTCAATCAGTTAATCCTTACACACACGCTTGGGTCAGCAATGAAACATGAATCACATTCATCCCTCAATATTTCAAAATAGCAATACATGACGTTAGTGTCCATCCATGTTCCATCATCAAGCACCTTTTTCAGGTCTGAGCTTGGGATCATTGTGCAGATGCTATCCAACTCATCATTCCTGTAATGAATCATCAGTAATCCCATTAAATGCACGGGTAGTTATTCCTCATAAAAAAGGGATCTTGAGATTAGTTTTCTTACCTCTTCTCGTACTATTCTTTTAATCCATTGAGAAAAAGCTTATCAAGATTAGAAAGCACGTAATTGCTTTGAACTATAGAATGATCGTAATCTTCAAACTTCAATGGTACTTTCCGCATACGCGGGAGCCATTTGATCCTCCACACAAGTGAATCGAGTGTAGCGATAGCGAATTGGGTTGAAACCACCAAAGCGGACTCGCTTGAGACTGGGACTGGAGAGGTGAACAACGTTCTACTGACATGGGGGGTACCTAGGACTTCTAAATTTGGGGATAGGGTGGGAGACGGAGGCCTACTACCAGAACCCTCCAGTGTGAACTGTTTATTGGGCTCGTAAACTGGTGCGGTAGTCCTTTTGTTACTTTTCTTTTTTCCCGGACTCTTGACAGCAACTCTTTTCCGATGCTTAAACGTTATTGTAATTTTCTTCTTCATATCTTCGTCGTCGGACTGCGAGCTGCTACACCCACCCATTGAAAAGTCATCAAAGTTTGTCCTAAAGGCACCCCTAAACTTTGACAATTTCTTTCGTATTGATGCGGTGAGCTTATCAATAGACACTTTCCGGCGCTCCGCTCTATCACAAGACCGCTCTAAACGACCCACCAGATCCTCTGCCTGAAAACGAAAAACACATCAATAGTTATTTATAAAATCCTATAAGCAAAGCAAATGTTATAATCACAGAAAAGATTACGTAAAACATTGTTTCATGCAGTAACTTAAATGCACACTTTTGAGCCATACATGCTTCCGTGGGATGGTGAGCTCCGCTGATTTGGCGATCTCCTTTGGCTGGCCTGCATTAGCATGCTCCATCTGAGCTGACCTCCCAATATACAATAGCGAGTTTTCATCATACCACGATAAATACTCCTCGGAATGGACTTTCTCCGTACACTTATCCCCTTTTAAAACCAGTTCTGTTCTAGCAGTCCATAATGACTCTGCCTCTTCGTCCACCTGCGTGCTGTAATCAACAACAACATACCATGTTCGTTCTTGTCTGACGAATGGCATATTGAATGGCGGTGGCACTAACTGTTTGAAGCCAAACTATTTCATAACACGCCACGTATTGTGTCGTTCCACGATCCAATAATAGACAAGGATGGTGGACGACGAGAATAGAGCACGATTAACTTTCTGTACCTTCTCTTCAAGCTTTTTCCCGTAACCATGATAGGGTATCCAATTGAACTGCATGCAACATGAGTTAGGAATGAATAGTGAGTTTGTACAAACAATGTAGTATGTTAAAAAAAATTAAAAGCAGCATGATTTCGAAAAAGTTCAATCCATTACCCCATCATTCTTCAGATTGTTCAATTGTTTTCTCACTTCTTTCACTGTTGCGAGAGCTGGGTGTTCATCAAGCCTCTTCTGCCAGGTCTTAAATAATGGAAACTGTATATCCTTCTTCCAACTATCTGCCGGTTTTGGACACTGCCCGATTGACATCCTCGTGTAAGCCCAGAGCTGCACCATTACAAAGAATGAATAAACGTTATATACCGCTGAATTAATACGCAGAATTGAAAAACAGTATTAAGAGTGAGAACAATCACCTGTAACAACTGAAGAGGCCCAGTGGGTGTCCGAAGTTGGTGTCCTTCCTCCTCTCCTTGTTCATTCTTCCCTTCCTCTCCTACATCTATATTCTCCCGATTCCATCGAGTAGCGTTTGCCAACATCCTATAAAGATTCGCAAGACAAGCCGGTCCCCATGCGAAAGGCTTAAAATCTTTAAACAATTCAAGAACATAAGCAGGTCCACGAGCTCCAGAAGTTTGATAGATAAGTTGGCCAGACACCAAGAAGAATAGGTAGGCCCGTGTAGCCTGAATCTCATATTGCTTGTATTTTTTTTCTTCTTCTTCTTCTCCAGTTCTTCAGCCTTGAAATTGTTTTCTAACCACTTAAATTTCAATGTCTGACCGACGTAATCAACCTTTTTTCGTGGAGTAATACCGAGCAACTCTTGACATACTGATTGCACTAGCCTCCCTGGGAAAGTTCGGCCTGTTACTCGGTCTCCATCGATGGGTAGGCCGTATATATAAGCAACGTCTTCCAACGTAACAGTTGCTTCACCGGATGGAAAATGGAAAGTGTTCGTTTCAGGACGCCACCTCTCTACCAATGCCGTTATTAACGCGTGATCTATGACTATACGGCTTATATCTGCCAAATGGTGGAGACCGGTCTCCCTCACGTACTCCTTTTGTTTTTTTTGTAAGCCCCCATATTGCTGCGTCCGGGTTTATTGGAATGCACCTGAGGCGACCGAACTCCTGCACATATTAAGTGTTACAAAGCCAGTTAGGAATCATACACCAATTGTAAACAACAAGAAGATATATAACTATCAATTACGAAAGACAAAATGTAGAAATGCTCATACCTCTCTAGCACGAATTCCTTCTGATATATGATATTGTTGGTTATATAGGATAACTTTCGGAGCATCAGCGGGTTGATTTTCGTTCGTCTGCATGGTAACAAACATAACTTTTCAACTTCTGAAAATCATAGGTGCATAACCACAAAAGAGAGAGAACTCTTATGCAAAATATATTGCAAACTTGACATAATGAATGTCTCGTTAAACTTTGGCTTGTAGTTATGTATTATATAGACACGGAGAGATTCATATTTACTCATTTATTTCTTTGTGTCTTAAAAGTAGATTGTCACAATCCATTTGGAGAGAAGAAGACTATGTGTAGTAGGGACAATTGACCATAAATGGAGTATGCACAAACTTTATAAAATACATGCAATGGGCCCAGTATGATAAGTCCAACCTGCTCATACCACATGTACACCCCCTACCCTCCCCTCCCCCCAACCCAAAAAATCGAAATGGCACACATCCAATTCCACTCATAACAGGATGCAGCATGTAAAACACTCAATTTATTCTATTAGAGTTAAATGATGTGTTTTAACTCTTTCATGTGATCAACCCAACGGTGATTTCCACACCAATTGAATTGAGATTTTTTATGAGGTGTCTTTACACTCATTGGTGTGTGATATGAGTGGCAGCAATTCATGAATGGTGGGATAATGTATGTTTTGCATGATCCACTCTTACAAGTGAGAGAGAACAAAGCTTGTACGAAAATTATATGCTCACCCTACATTACCTTATGCAATCCGCATTAGACCATACTTTCCTACACATGTCCCCACTTAAATCATTGTTAAACCTAACCAAATCTAGTACCTTCCGCAATCGCTGCTATTCCTTCACCAGATCATTGGGTTCTAATGTGTTAGTCAGAATCCAACTCAATCCCATTTGGGTAAACACAAGCGACAACTTTTGAATAGTTCAGATCTCTATAACATGGACTCAGAAGTAGAGCTCTTAATTCAGCTAATCATACCCTGTTATAAGCACCCATAGAGAAAGAGGGTCGGAAAAACATCCTGCCATAGTTTCTAAAGTGTAGCTCAAATCACATTTTTGTGGGGCACACTTAGGTGCCTTCCCATCATATGTTATGATCGATTGATAGCCTTGATTCAAAAGAAAAACCAAAGAAATAAGAAATTAATGGTATTGATTTATTTGTACTTAACAGGTCTTGGGCAGCTATTTTAATGGGGGGTCTGACTATTAAGCATACCAATCTAGTTTCATGGATGTGCCCTCATTTTGGAATCCTTAAGCCACTAAATTTGATGGTAGCTTCATTAAATCTGTAAGTAGAGGATGAATTGGAGGTGTTATTGGAGATTGGTCTATGAACGTTGTTAGAAGATTTTCAAGACAAGTGGAATGCTCGAATGGTATTGAAACTGGATTCTTTGCTCTTATGATTGGTTGTCATGAGTCTCATCCTAAGGACGGTTATAATTCAGTCATTGAAGTTGATTATTTTTCTGCAATTCAATGGGGGTAAAGAAATACTTTATTTCCCCCCGGCATCTGGCGGATTGAGTTGAGGAGGTTCATGATATTTTAAGTCTATTGGAGGCTACTTTTCATCATGTTCTTTGGGAGGCAAATTTTAAGGCATATACTTTGACAAAGGAGGGAGTTTTTATCACATCAAATATGTTTTTATGTCTATTCTTTTTTTTTTTTTTTTGTGTTTTAGAAACTTTCATTTGTCTTGTTTTTGTTAGGGAGGCATCATTTCCTTAAACGAGGAAGCGGGTGTACAAATTCCACACCACAAATGAACAAGTAGTAACTTATAACATTTGTCAAAAGTTGCAATTTCTAAAATTCTCATAACAACCTTCATCCACCAATAGCTTTGTGCCATATTGCACCCACCACCTACAGTGTGGCCATTGTGCAATCCAAAAGCCTCTTCATTAACACACATGAATGCCACATTTTGCGGCTAAAAGAGAGGACATAAACGACATGGGCATATATTCCTACAATATATAAGTTGTCTACGACACCTCATTGGCTTATGATCCACATGGTTTGGCCCACCACTCCAAATTCTCTATTCCCAACTTTCTACTCAATCTTAAGAGAAAAGTATGGATGGTTCCAAGTATCTGAATTGAGCCGCTGAAGAAAATTAGAGGGAGACATAACATGGAAAATGATTGGAGTTTTATGCATTACTTGCAATATTATAATGTAGTGATGGTTAAGGATAGAGGGGAACAACAGAACGTATAGGTCTGGTAACAGAAATATAATAACAAAAAACAGCATTACATGGACTATTTAATCTCTCTCTAAATCATTTTTACCAACAATCTGTACATAGACTTCTTAATCTCTCTTTCTATGTATGTAAATGTATAACTGACCCAAAATATCTCTATACCAGTAGAGGTGTGAAACCAAGATCTAGCAATGCCAATAAAGGTGAGAAACCCATCTTCCACAAAACTCAGGTGTCAACGTCTCTTGGGTAACAATGCAACCCATTTTTTCTTCAAAAAACCTAATCAACAAACCTAATCAGACAAAATAACTCTGATTTCGTTTAATGTAGGGATTCGGTTTCATGTTTAAGAATTATGAGGAAATAAGGAACTCGCATTCTCAATCCAATGAAAAGCACCGAAAGGTCTGTTTAAACCTTAATGCAAACAAAACAAAACGAGTATAATACATACCTCCATGTGCTTGCAAACTGTGTATAAGCTTTGAAAGATGGTGCCAAATGATGCTTGGGACCACAGCCTGGGACCAACGAAAGGGAGAGGTGTCGACAGGCACTGTCGAAGAGGATAAAAGAAAAAGGAAGAAGAAGAAATGGGGAAGAAGGGGTCTCTTGCGGTTTTAATATAACCGCAACAATTATCGATATCGACAACTTCAATAGACATATAAAAAAAACCGGAAGGGGCCCTTTTTAAACACCTACTGGGTGGGTTTCCAGGTCAAGGCTCACTATTGGGATTTATCCAGTAGTTTTCTCTAAAATTTTATTGTTATAAAAAAAAATCAATTTATACAAAAAGCAAATAGACTGTTGGTCCTTTCAAAAAGAATAAACACTGGTTATCAATGTATGAAAGGATGGACACAAATAAAAGCTTACGCCCATAACAGCTGCTTGAAAATCCACAGACCCTCTCCCTAGCTCCCTCCCTCCCTCCTTTTTTATTTTCTTTTCCCCCCTATGGCTAAAAGGTTGACTCGAACTCCCACTCTCCTAATGAAAGATAAGCTCATGGAAATGGAAGGGCAGCTAATGACAATATGACCATGGAAAATCAGATATAATTGGATGGTAGGTGTCCTGATTCAAATGATCATTTCGAATAGGATATTTAAGCATCAGGCTTTAGTGACCCTTTTCTAGCTAGTCTATAATTAAGAATCATATTAACCAATAGCTACATACGCTAGTGAAACTGGCCTGATTATAATTAGTACAACCAATGAAGATAGATTACGTCGAAGTGTTTGATTTAACTTTCATTTGAGGGGTAAAATTACACATGCGCTATAGGCAAGTGCTGGATTACGTCTGCTTCTCACCTGATCTATTTTAGTGAAAAGGAGATTTCACACACATGATTAAGATACCATAGCAGATTATCCACCTAAACCAGATGCAAAATCTAGCATGAACATAATATTCCACCGAGGATGATCAGACTGAGAACTATGAAAGAAAATAATTTCTGATGCATATTAATGAGTTTGACAAAGCCTAGCTAGCTTTCCTACTAACAAATGAAAATGCAAAACGCTCCATCAATCATTTTGGCATTAATAAGTTAATTGCTATATGGCCCACATCGAACAGATTGAAACTGGTGGATGGGCGATGTATGTTTCAAGCCAGTATCCAGTCAATAGAAAACAGTCAACACACTGGATGATAATCCATGCATATTTAGAATGTCATGAAGAAATGAGAAGATAATATAATTGAAGGCTAGTCTAGTCAGTGTAGAGATGATTGCACTGGCCTTTCAAAGTCATCTGGGTAACCATAAATCCTGTCACCATAGTTTTTAAAATCACAAATCGTTTATACCCATGAATTGAATCGTATTGTGAATCGTAGGATTTTTTTATTTTCTAATAAAAATGAAAAACAATTCAAAGTTAAAAGAAAAAGAAAAAAGTAATTATTCTTAACCATCCATTTTTCCATTTATAGCAGTATAAATACAATAACAAGAAAGCCTATCATACAATCATATCAAGAATATCATTACATATATTAATATATATATAAATGAAATAAATGATGTGTAGCTATAAATAGTTAAATAAGTTTAAGATATCAATATATATTATCTTTAAATTAAAAAATAAAAATAAAATCCAAATCATCAATCTTACATGGTAAGATATCTCTTTAAGTTAAGAAAGTATTCAAGAAGAAAAAAACCCAAAATAAATTAAAACGAAGAAGAAGAAGAAGAAAAAGAAGAAGATATAGACAAGCATCATACGTACAATCAAATGCTTTAATTAAATGCATGTTCTTGATTCATCTTTAAAACCTTATCAAAGCCAAAAACAATTCTTATGAGGTTTTTTAACTAGTAAATAACCTTTTAAAAATAAAAGCGATAAAAGAAAGAAAGAAAAAAAAAGTAAAAGATTATTAATATTAACTTATTGGTTGTAGCTATTCTTGCTTAGCTGAATCACTTGAATATCGTAGGATTCACATCAGAACTATAAGATTCATCTATAAATGAGATTCATTGCATAGATACAAATCATTTTCCTTAAAATTCGGAATACGAATCGTAAGATTTTGATAACTATGCATGTCACGGTTGAAAAATGATGAATGATGTAGAGGTTCAATAATTGTAAATCTGACGCCACAGACGACACTAGATCAAATAATAGCACATTATTCAGCAAAAAGAAAATATATTACACAAAGAAAAAGTATTTTCAGTAATTTTTTACTTTCCCTTTTTCTAACTTTAGTTGGTACATCCTAAACATGCAATGTTGATAATTTGGATCTTGCCTCTTGGTGCAAAGAGAACAAAAATAAAAACTACAACTTCCTTCCTTGTAATGTTGTTAGCTTAAACCTTGTCAACTATTCACACATATATCATGTAAGATATGTCGAATCATTGATATTTTTTTATGAAGTGAGTATCCCTGCGGTACTTTCACACAACAGGATTATTCCCCCAGACGCACACACGACCCTGCGACATGTGCACCAAGTAAGTATGGAGTGGGACTCAAACACAAGATGTGGGGAGCAAACCCACACCTTAAGCCAATGAACCATCACCCAGGCGGGTGTCAAAGATATGCATCATATGATTATATCAGTATTATTTGTCATTGTACAGAAGCCGCTTTGGATAGAAAATGGATGAATTATGAATAGATATTGATGATGCCAAAATTGGGTTTCGGACACCACCGGTCAAGTAATAAATACAGTAATAAATGAGAGAGAGAAAGGGAATTTATAATGGTTCGGTCTGTGTGACCTACATCTACTTCATAAAGGCAGGGACTGCCTGGTGATCTTTGATGAGCGTAAGAGGGTTTATAGGTTTAGGAAGAAAGCAAAAGACATTAATTAATTGCTTGCCCCTTAAGTGATGAGAGGGCTCTCCTATTTATAGTCTTTCCATAACAGATGGGGACGACTTTAATGCAACGTCTCTTTGGAGCCTTAGAACTGCCCTCGAGGGACGAAGCAGGTGGAGGCAGGTGAGATCTTCTCCGCACGAACTGGTAAAAGCGGGTAAAGAGAGGACTTCTTCCAAAGGGACGTGGTATCCTTGACGTAGGCTTCGTGAAGCAAGCCTCGATCTCAACGGACTAAACATATGACGGATCGAGCTACTTTGGCCTGACCCATCATCCTGGAATGGGTCACTTGGGCTTGGACCAGATCACCTGGACCTGACTCACCATCACAATTCGGGTCACTTGGGCCTGACTCGTCATTTGCCCCTCAATGCCCCGTGCCCAAATAATTTTTTGAAAGGGGGGCATTTGTAGATTCCGGTCTCTTCTCTTTGTAAATTCCGGTCTCTTCTCCCTCCAAAATCTTTTTCTCTTTTCTGGTTTGAATTTTGTTAGTTTCTGTAGATAAGTATCTGGGAGAGTCCTCATGGCTTGGACTACTCTTTTTTAAAAAACCCAAGCTATAAAAACTATCTCTTGCTTCAACTCAAGCCCTAGAGCATTACTTTTCCCAAAGAGAAAGAAAGTAGCCTCTGCAATGGAATACTCTAACGAAGAAAAGCCATTGGGGAGAAGAAGACGGCGACAGGCGGCGGCAGTGAAGGCGATGGCGCAAGTGGCTCCGACATGGACACCCGCCAGGCTGCGGGCGCCCCTGCTGGCGGTAACTCTGCGCTCGGCGCCCCTGCGGAGGGCGACTCTGTGATGGGCGCCCGTGCGGGCGGCGACTCTTTTGTGGTGGGTGGCGGTTCTGCCGCGGTGGGCGCTGCGCTGGGCGAGGGTTCCGCGCTGGGCGGTGCCTGGCGGGCGCCCCTGCGCTGCAGGGCGAGGGTTCCGCGCTGGGCGGCGATGTCGCGGGCGCCCGCAGCCTGCGCTGCTAGGCAATGGCGGCAGTGGTCTGGGCGCCCGCCATGCTGCGGGCGAGGGGCGATCTGCCTGCTTGGGTGAATCTGGCTTGGGCGCCCGCCCGGCTGAGGGTGCCCGTCCTGCGGGCGGCGGTGATGGCCTGGCAGCGTGTGTTTGGTCCCCAAGTGTAGGGTACGATTGTAGTAATAATTTGGTAAATCCAGGTCGATCCACAGGGAGCAATGCTTTTCAAGAAACCTTCCAACTTTGACCTGTCCTAAATAAACACTAATCTGGCCCGAATAGAAACTAATTAAATTAGATAACTAAATATAAAATGGTTAATTACAATGCTGTCCAAAAATAAAAGAACTATTGTAATAAAGGAAACCTAATCTAAGCAATCCTAAAATATCTAAAAACCTGCAAAAGAACACACAAATCAAACGACCAATTTAATATAAAAAAAATCAAAACAAAATTTTCTAAATTATATCCTACTTACCAAAATCAATTTTTATGCAAATATGAATGAACTATAATACCCTAATTGCTAACAATGCAATTTTATGCAAGTTTCTAACTATATGATGCATGCTGTAAAAAATTCTAAGTATGGAAACTATTGCGCAGCCCTGTTTTCACTGGACTGTACGACTGGCCTAAGATGGTGTGAACCTAAATCTAATGGCTGGGATCAATAGTGTGTTGATGCATGAACACAACAAAAAAAGAAAAACCAAAAAATGACTTAAAACGAAAAAGATATGATCACCTAAAGATGCCTACTTGAACTGTTTTGTTGCTGAAATCTGAACGCAGGCTTACCATCTACCCCTGTTTGAGCCTCTGGTTGACATGGTTCCCGAGGTTATTTTTGGCTGAAATTCTGGGGTTTCAAAGTCCAATTACCATAGTTTAAATCTGCTATTTTTTGGATAAAAATATTAACATTTACCTAGTTTTTAAATCATGCACTTTTGTAACCCAGTTGGGTCAATTCTGCTGAATTGTGCAGGATTTTTCATTATTCACTTATCAGATCCGAATTTAGTGTTTCTAATCAGTTGATAATCTTGTGATTTCATAAACAAAAACTTGTTCTAATGCAATTTCTAAATATGATGCATGTAGAAAAACACTATCCAACCATAGATTATGCAAGTAACAAAAATTGTAAGTTTCTATATGGAAAGATGCAAGTTGGGGTTTCTAAATCAAGAACTTGCAAATAAAAAAAAAAATGATCAGGATATTAACTTTAAATAAAAACAAAAGGGGTGGAAAAAATAAAAAGCGGAAAAGATGTATCAAAGATCTAGAAACTAAACGATCATACAAGTATTGAAAATGCGATAACGAAGTCCTCTCTTCTCAGAGTAGGAAAGAAAAAAAACAAATGCAAGTGATTACCTGATGTCTCTCGACTTTTAATCCATTTATTTTATTTTCAAAAACCTAGATCTAATCATGTGAAATATTGTCTCCAATAAAAACACATAAAAGAACTGGAAATAGAAAATTAAATCACTTACATAAAGAACACGCATAATCAATCCAAGTAGTGTCTTTTATTCCTTGATCTTTGAATACAAGAAATTAAGATTCTTCCCTCCTTTTTATTCTCTCAACATGGCCTCTCAACCTATGCCTAAAAGAATTAAAAGAAAGAAGAAGTAAGGGACTTAGAGAGAAAGGTGGATGGGAGTGGAATAGAGAAAGAGAGAGCCTCCAAAATTGCTACCCAAAAGTTTTGGACGTCCAGCCCTCTTGGCTGGTTCCTTTTTATGCTTTTTGCAAATCTTTTTTTAGTAAAGAATCTCTCATCTTTAGGACTCTTGTTTCCTTGTGTAGAGATTCTAGCTTAGGCTCCAAGCTACCTTCTTTCTTTGGAAAGACTATTAAATTAGAGAGATCTCCTTGCGTTATTAGGTTTCTTGATGAACACTCATTCCTTTTATAATTCCAAGAATATCTCTAAAAATTGCATGATGATTTAGAGGGAAGAAACTTTCCAAATATTGAAATTTCTTGCAATTCCCGCCTAAAACTGTATCAGTCAACTTCCCGAGGTCATATCTCCCTCAATATAGTTCTGATTTATGTAATCTTGGGCTCCACGGATATCTACTCGAAAAGAGCTTTCCAACGGTGTCTAGATTGCGCCGATCCGACACTCGGTTTGATAATTATGGCCATTTTAAGTTGCTGCTCCATAAAAATCCGGAAATAATTGTGCACAAATGGAAGCTTCTATGTTGGCATCCAATGGTGTATGTGGGTCCCATGTTGATTTCTCCTACAAATTGAAAGAAATAAATTTATCATTAATTACATGTAAGAAAATAAACATGAATAATGCATGGGACCCTACATGTCTAATGATGCACCCAAATGACAAACTTTTCAAAAATAGCACATGGTGCCAAAAATAGCAAATATGCATTGATGAAGCCAAAACTAATTTTTTGGGGGTGATGAATGAGATGAAAAATCCTAATTTCACAAAATTCATGCAATTCAATGAATTTTGACCAATTCTGAACATTTTTCAAAAATTTCCCCAAATACATGTAATCATGAAGTTAAGTGCAATTCTATGCAATTAAACCTAATTAAGCCCACAAATGCTCATGAAATGATGACCTATTGACCTAATTTTGTGGACTTACGGGAGTGGCCGCCCGCCAGGCTGCAGGCGGCGGCGTTGTCGCGGGCGTCCGCCAGGCTGCTGGCGCCCCTACTTGCGACCTGGGAGTAGGCGCCCGACCGGCAGCGGGCGAGGGTGGATCAAGCTGCTTGGGCGACGATGGATCTGGCTTTGGCATCGCCTTGGTCTCGGCAGCGCAGAAAAAGGCAGCCATCGCCTCGATCTCGGCAGCGCAGAAAAAGACAGCAGTCGCCTCCGTCTCCGCACCACATGATAAGTTGCGTCTTTGCCCCAAAAGGTATCAAGGGAAGGTCGTTGTTGATGACGATGGATCCAAAGTGAGTTCTATTTATAGTGCACTCAACACTGATGGTGACATCTCTAAGATTGTTATTTCATACCATATTCCTCCTACTGTGATGTGTCGCCACGCTGAAACGGACGAGCCTACTTGTGACGACTCTTCGGGTGACATTGCTATCTATGAAGAGATGCTCGAAGCTGGGCTGAGGTTTCCTATGCCCTCCTCCATCTGCCACATTCTTCACTACTTCTCATTGGCCCCGGGGCGGCTAGTACCCAATGGTTGGAGAGTTCTGGTAGGCTTTCTGGCATTGTGGAGGAAAATACATAGCGAGGATGCATCTCTTGTGGAATTTCATGCTGCTTATAACTTGACTGAGTCACCGGCCCCTAACAGGGGATGGTACTATCTTACCTCTAGGGGGCAAGCTGCTTACAGGATTGCGTTCCAATTGCCACAGTTGGAAATCCCGTTTCTTCTTCGTTGGCGGAGAGTGGGCTTCTGAGACGGACCGGGCATTGGTGCCCATATGATGGGTTGAGGCCAGAAGATTAGGTACTTCACGGATTGCTCTCTCTTTTTTATTCTATGTATACATGTCCTCATTATTGTTTTGCATAGTCCCCAGTGCTCTCTACGGACCAGGTGCGTAAACTGCAAGCTGTGAGAGATTATCCTGACAGAGACTTGAGTGTTCTCCTCCCTAAAGAGAGTGGTAGGGCTAGTCGACCCTCTACTGACCCTTCTTCTGATGGGGCGGGTGGACCTACTCGGACTTCTTCCAAGCGAAAAGGTACATCACTTTTGATTTAGGCATACTTTTTCTCTTTAACCTGATATCCCGTCTCTAAGTAGTATTTTTGCTTTTGCAGTAGTGATATGCAGGGAGTTGATTGGGGCTCAGTCTTTCTGGTGAGAGTACCTCTCCTTCCAAGATGGCGAGGGTAGATAATGCCTTGAAAGGGGATTATCCTCCAGTGACTCTTGGGGCGAACTCTCTTGCAGCCACCCGTGTAGTGGAGCCACGGGCGCGGCCAAATCCAGTGGCCTCTCCCGTTGTGTCTCTTCCACCAGTGTCTCCTTCGATCACGACTGCTACAGCTATACCTTCTGCCCCTCGATCGTGTCCCCCACGCTCGCGAACTTCAACTGGGGCACCGACTCGGGCTGGCCCCACGGTTGGTAATCCGTTGTCGATCCGGGACAGGCTTGGGAGATTTGTGATCTGCTGATCTTACTCGGATCAATGCCTTGGGCACCAAGGGGATGATAGATACGTTTCTAGAAGGTCTGGCTCAGGTAAAAGGCTCTCTTCTTTTCTCCAGACTTCCATTTTGTGTATGTACTCTCATTTCCTTGGTTTCTTGTCTTTCCAGGCTTCCACGGCATCCGTCTGCTTATTTTCGAAGGCCCAATTGCACAGTCAGCTGAGACAGGAGAATGCAAGTATTCATAAGGAGCTCTCTGTTAGTCAAGGAAAGATTGCTGCTCTTGAAGCTGCTAGGAAGACTTCTGAGGCTGATCTTGTGGCAACTCGTGAGAGAGCGACCAGGTTTGAGACTGAGCTCTTAACAGCCCACATAAGGGCGGCCAAGGCTGAGGCTGAGCTTGTGGCGACCCGCGAAAGGGCCTTGCTCAGTGAGGTTGAGCTCCGGAAGGCCCGCGAAAGGGCTTCGCTCAGTAAGGCTGAGCTTGTGAAGGCCCGCGAGAGGGCTTCGCTCAGAGAGGCAGGGATGAGGGCAGCACAGGATAGAGCTTCCCAAGCTGAGGAGAGGGCTGTCTTGGCTGAGAAAGACTTAGAGGATGGCCTTGCTGAGGCTGAGGAAGACTTGCAGAATGGCGTCGCCGATGCTTTTTTTGCTGGCTATGAGGAACTCCGAGGGAAGATTACTACTGCCTTCCCTGATATTGATTTCTCAGGCTTCATGGCTGATAAGGCGCCGGATGCTAGCAGCGGGAGCTCTGGTGATGATGAGGATGATGGCGAGGACGAGGGGGACAGTGACGAGAGTGATTAGGGAGCTTTGCTGTATATATTTTTTTTATAAAGGTAATTTATGGCCTAACTTTTTTGGAAACTGAATAAAAATGCAAGAATTTCTCTTATAATATGTTTTATTCATCTATTGTCTATTGCTTTGAACAATGTCAACTAAATGAAAAAATCAACTCAAACCCCACACCCTCACTACATTGGCTTACATAGAATGTCACTGATAGTACCTCTTCAAATGTTCCGCGTTCCACGGATGGAGTAAGACCTTTCCGTCAGAATTTTGGATTTTGTAGGTGCCTGGCCTTATTACTTCTGTTATGAGGTACGGTCCTTCCCAGTTTGGCCCTAGCTTTCCTTCGCGGGAGTCTTTTGTTGCGAGGATCTCCTTTTTGAGTACTAGGTCTCCTGGCTGAAAAGAACGAAGCTTCACCCTCGAGTTGTAGTACTTTGCCATGCGCCGCTTGTATTATGCATTGCGGACCATTGCCATCTCCCTTGCCTCCTCTATCAAATCGAGGTTGATGCGGAGTCCTTCCTCGTTGGTGACAGGGTCATGGAGATAGACCCTTAAGGAATGTATGCCTATCTCAACGGGGATGACTGCCTCGGTCCCAAAAGCGAGAGAGAAAGGAGTTTCCCCAGTAGGAGTTCTCGGGGTAGTTCGATATGCCCATAACACCCCTGGGAGCTCGTCGACCCAAAGACCCTTCGCTCTTTCGAGCCTTGTCTTTAGGTTGCGAAGGACCGATCTAACCATGACTTCTGCCTGCCCATTCGTTTGCGGGTGTGCCGGACTGGAATGAGGCTGTTTGATTTGGAGGTCGGAGCAGAAAGTATTGAAGAGTTTGTTATCAAATTGCTTGCCAATATCACCGACAATGGCGTTTGGTATCCCAAAGCGACAGACTAGGTTTTTCCAGATAAAATTTTTCACATTTGAGTCTGTTATCTTTGCTAAGGGTCCTGCTTTTGCCCATTTTGTGAAGTAGTCAATGGCGATGACTACAAACTTGCACTGGCCTCTGCTCAAAGGAAGGGGACCTAGGATATCAATACCCCATTTGGAGAAAGGCCACGGGCTCAGAACTGAAGTTAGCTCCTCTGGTGGCTGCCTTGGCACAGTGGCAAAGCGTTGACACTTATCACATTTTTAGGCAAATTCTTTGGCGTCCTTAGCCATGGTAGGCCAAAAGAGTCCTTGCCTTAGTGCTTTGTGGGCGAGGGAGCGTCCTCCAGAGTGATTCCCGCATATTCCTTCGTGGATTTCACGAAGGGCGTAGTCAGCACCTTCAGGCGAGAGGCAGCGTAGTAATGGTAAGCAGTAGCCCTTCTTGTAAAGCGTATTTTGTAGGAGGGTATACTTGGAAGCCCTCATCCTGAGTTTTTTCGCCTCAAGGTGGTCATCTGGCTCTGTGCCTTCTTGGAGGAAGGCCTTTATCGGGGTCATCTAGTTTTGCTCGCCTGTTGCACAGTTGATGTTCATGATATCCACATCTAACTTGCTCCGCTCCGATTGATGCCCAATGAATGTTGGTTCGGCAGATGAGGCCTCCAAAGCTGAGGCGAGCCTGGCGAGAGCGTATGCAGCAACATTTTCTCCTCTAGGAATGTGACAGATCTGGAAGCAGTGGAAACGCCGTATCAATTGTTTCACCATGCCAAGGTACTCTTGCATTCTCTCCTCCTTTGCTTCAAATTCGCCATTTACTTGATTGACTACGAGTTGGGAATCACCGTAAGCTAGAAGGGATTGGGCGTCCATTTCGATTGCTAACCTCAGACCAGAGAGGAGGGCTTCATATTCGGCTTCATTGTTAAAGGCAACGAAATGAAGCTTCATAGCGTACTTAATAGGTGTACCATCAGGGCCGATCAGGATAAATCCAGCCCCGCTTCCTTCACTGGTTGCCGAGCCATCAACATATAGTTTCCAGAATGGCTGTGACGGGATATTGGAGATCTCAGCAGGTAGGTGGTCACCTTGGAGAGGCTCGGCGCCCAAAGATGGAGAGGCCTGTGTGCCCTGAGGTGGAGAGGCATGGGCGCCCTAAGGGAGAGAGTCCTGGGCGCCCAGTAGAGGAGAGGCCTGGGCGCCCTAAGGGAGAGAGTCCCGGGCGCCCAAGGAAAGTAGGGGAGAAGGAGAGCTCTGGGGGCCCAGGGGTGAAAGTGTTTGGGCGCTCAGCAGAGGAGAGGCCTGGGCGCCCAGCAGGGGAGAGGGAGAGACCTGGGCGCCCAACAGAGGAGAGGTCTGGGCGCCCAGCAGGGGAGAGAGAGACACCTGGGCCCCCAGCAGAGGAGAGGCCTAGGCGTCCAGTAGGAGAGAGGGAGAGACTTGGGCGCCTAGCAGAGGAGAGGCCTGGGCACCCAGGGATGGTTCTTGGGGGACACATGCTGAGGAGAGCAAAGCAGGATCATTCGTCTGCCCTTCAGCGTACGTGAATTCAACTACAAAGTCTGCTGGAGCTTGTGCTTTGATTGCAGGCCTTGGTTGATATTGAATATCAAACTCACCCAGCTCCACTGCCCACTTCACCAGTCTCCCAGCTACATCAGGTTTTCCCAATACTCTTTTTAAGGGTTGATCAGTAATTACCACAACTGTGTGGCTCTGAAAGTAGTGCCGCAAGCGCCTTGCAGTCGAGATGAGGGAGAGCGCCGGCTTTTTCAACTCTGAGTATCTGGACTCTGCCCCTCGATATGCTCTGCTCACATAATAGATTGGCTTTTGCACTCCATTCTGATTTCTGATGAGAACAGAGCTCACTGCAGAATGGGAAGCGGAGAGATATAAGTACAACACTTCGCCGGGTGTAGCATATGAGAGGAGAGGGGGAGCGGTCAAGTACGCTTTAAGCTTCTGGAATGCCTCTTCAGCTTCGGGTCCCCATTGGAAAGCTTTCCGGAGGATTTTAAAGAAAGGCAGGCACTTGTCTGCAGACTTGGAAACAAATCTGTTAAGTGCTGCAATTCTTCCGTTGAGGCGCTGCAGCTCCTTGGTGGAAGAGGGCTATTTCATGTCGAGTATTGCTTTGATTTTATCGGGGTTCGCCTCAATTCCCCTTTGGTCGACCATAAAACCCAAGAATTTTCCGGACCCTATGCCGAAGGCACACTTCTCAGGGTTCAACTTCATGCGATAGAGTCGGAGGGTATCAAAAGTCTCTTGGAGATGATCAATGCGGTCTGCTGCGGCGAGGCTCTTCACCAACATGTCATCCACATACACTTCCATGGTCCGCCCAATCTGAGAGTGAAACATTTTGTTCACTAGGCATTGGTAGGTCGCACCTGCATTTTTTAGCCCGAAGGGCATGACCCTGTAGCAATAGGTCCCTTTCGGGGTGATGAACGACGTCTTCTCTTGATCTGGGGGGTGCATGCTAATCTGGTTGTTTCCAGAGTAGGCATCCAAGAAGGAATGCAGTTCATGTCCTGCCGTGGCGTTGATGAGATCAATCCTTGGCAATGGATAACAATCTTTTGGAAAGGCCCTGTTAAGTTCGGTGAAGTCAACGCATAGGCGCCATTTCCCGTTCGCCTTCGTCACCATCACAATGTTTGAGAGCCACTCAGGGTATGCTACTTCCCTGACAGCTCCATTCTCTATTAACTTCTCGACCTCCTTGTCCATTGCTTGGGCCCTTTCAGTGGAGGCGCCTCTGAGCTTTTGTCGAACAGGCTTGTGGCGAGGGTCGACATTGAGGCGGTGAGTTGCAACTTCGGGATCAACCCCTTCTAGATCCGCATGTGACCATGCGAAAACGCCCATGTTATCTTTCAAGAAATTCGTCAATTGACGAGCCAGATCCTCAGAAAGAGAAGAGTCAATGTATACTCTTCTGTCCGGGAGGTCTTCATCTAAGACCACAGAGGTAAGTTCTTCAACTGGTTCTCCTCTCTCCGAAGTGGTTTCATCTCTCGGGTCCGAGATCTCAACTTGTAATGCCTCATGCGCCTTCTTGGCCTTCATTGAGGACACGTAGCATTCTCTTGCTGCTACTTGGTCCCTTCTTACCTCCCCAATTCCATTCGGAGTTGGAAAGCGGAGGAGGAGATGAAAGGTAGAGAGGACAGGCTCTTAATGCATTAAGAGTTGGTCGTCCCAGTATGATGTTATAGGCTGAGGGGCAGTCTATTACCAGGAAATTGACCATTGTCATGGAACTTCGGGATGCAGTCCCAGCTGTGACTGGCAATGTGATCGCCCCCAAGGGATACACCTTCTCCCCCAAAAAGCCAATAAGGGGAAATTTGACGGGCTGCAACCTCTCCCGCCCTAGCTTCAGCTTATCATAAGCTTCTACAAACAGAATATCTGTAGAACTTCCACTGTCTACCAAAATTCTATGTACCTGAAAATTGGCGACAGTCATGGTGAGCACCAGAGCGTCATCATGGGGGTGCTGGATCCCTTCTAAATCCTTATCTGAGAAGTATATGACTTCATTAGCGCCATGCCTAGGCGCCTTGGACGGGCGTGCCTCCTCAGGATGTCTTGCCTTTCTGGCATGGGCCTTCATGGCCGAGAGCGACTTTGCCAGTCCTCCTGAGATGGTTCGGATTTCTCCGATCGGCTGCTGGTTCTCCAGATTGTGAGGTGGTGGTGGTGGCAGTGCTTGCCCCTACCTGCAACATATTGGCGCAGATGGACATGCTGAATGAGATCCTCAATCTGCCGCTTGAGTTCATAACAGTCGCCGGTATCATGGCCATGGTCGTGATGGAAGCGACAGTACTTGTTCGGGTTCCTCCGGTTTGGAGGAGATTTCATCTTCTCTGGCCATTTTATGACGGGGTCATCTTGTATTTGGAACAAGATGTGCTCTACAGTGGCAGTGAGAGGGGTGAACACTTGTCTATCTCTTTGCGGAGCGGGACCGAGTCGGTCTCTGACAGGTACTCTCTCTGTCTTGATTCGTTTGTTGCTTGTTTCTTTCTTCTCAGTCTCTGTTCCGCTCCTTTCCCTTGCTGCTGATCTGGAGGACTCTCCTCGCCTCGCCCTGGTGGTGTCTTCAGCATTCATATATTTTTGGGTTTTTGCCAGTAATTCTGGAAAGCTCTTTGGCGGGCGCTTCATCACTGAGAAGAGGAAACTCGACGAGCGAAGGCCTCCTATGAAAGCCGTCATGGAGACCTTGTCGTCGGGCTCTTCAACTTGAAGTACCTCCTCGTTAAAACGAGTGAGGTAGCTCCTGAGGCTTTCATTCTCGTCCTGCTTTATGCTAAGCAGGTGTGTGGCAGGCTTCTGGTGGCGGCGCCCACCAATGAAGTGTGAGACAAAAGATTTGCTCAATTCTCCAAAGGTGGCAATGGATGCTGATTGGAGGTTGGCAAACCACTGCAGGGCAGAACCTTTTAGCGTGGTTGGAAATGCCCTGCACATGAACTCGTCGGGGATGCTGTGTAGCTGCATTTTGGTTTTATAGGACTCTAGGTGGTCCAATGGATCATTCCTTCCATCGAAGGTCTCCATGAAGGGCATTTTCAACTTTCGAGGAAGTGGGTAATTCACCACATTGGGCTTGAACGGAGTATCCGTTCGTCCGACTAGATAATCCACCGTCTCGGGTGCCTGCGCCTTCATGGCGTTGAGGACATCGCCCAGTTGATTCTGCATTTCTTTGATTTTTTCCTCTCAGCGATTGTGAGGCTCTCTGGAGGGATCAGGGAAATAACTCTCATCTCCAATGCTGTGATTCTCACTTCCCCCTTCTTAGAAGTGAGAGTCCTCCCCATTAGAATTGAAAGGAGGACGTGGAAATCCTCCATGATTTGCTCCACTTGGAGGTGGGGGTCCTCTAAGCTGGGCTCCACCAGGGAGTGGAGGAACTTCGTGATGGGCGCGGCCTTGAGGATCGACCAAGAGTATCCCTTGCGGGGCAACTTGGGGGGCTCCTGAAGAGGCATCATGGAGATGGACGTTCAGATGTGCTCCCCGGCCATGGGAGCCGTGATGATGTGCTCCTCGACACTGGGCGCCCAAGTGAGGTGCTCCTCTACCTTGGGCGCCAGGGGGATGGGCACCCGGGTGAGGTGCTCCTCTACCCTGGGGGCCATGGGGATGGGCGCCCGGGTGAGGCGCTTCTCTCCGTGGAGCATGCCTCGGGATTGGTACTTCCTGCGGCACTCAACCAAACAGTGCTCCTCCCTGGGGTGCTGCTCCAAACTGAGCTCCTTCCTACCCCGCAAGCACGAGTTGTAAGATCTGCTGGTTTTGGGCTACCAGCTGCTGTATGGTCTCCGACATCTGCTAAGGAGTGGGAGTAGGAGTATTTGGGGCAGGGTTACCTGGTGGAGGACCATTGTCTCCCTGCCTGGGGGAGTCTGGGCGCTTGGAAGGGCCTGGACGCCCGAAGGGGCCCGGGCCTGTTGGGCGCCCATCTTGAGTGGGATTATCCTCCCGTCTCGCCGATCTCGTGCTAATCATCATAATCTAAAGTATTTGACTTTTTTTTCTCTCCCCACAGACGGCGACAAACTGATGATGCCAAAATTGGGTTTCGGACACCACCGGTCAAGTAATAAATGTAGTAATAAATGAGAGAGAGAAAGGAAATTTATAGTGGTTCGGTCTGTGTGACCTACGTCCACTTCATAAAGGCAGGGATTGCCTGTTGATCTTTGATGAGCGTAAGAGGGTTTACAAGTTTAGGAAGAAAGCAAAAGACATTAATTAATTGCTTGCCCCTCAAGTGATGAGAGGGCTCTCCTATTTATAGTCTTCCCCTAACAGATGGGGACGACTTTAATGCAACGTCTCTTTGGAGCATTAGAACTGCCCTCGAGGGACGAGGCAGGTGAGATCTTCACCGCACGAACTAGTAAAAGCGGGTAAAGAGATGACTTCTTCCGAAGGGACGTGGTATCCTTGACGTGGCGAGGCTTCGTGAAGCAAGCCTCGATCTCAACGGACTAAATATATGACAGATCGAGCTACTTTGGCCTGACCCATCATCATGGAATGGGTCACTTGTGCTTGAACCGGATCACCTGGACCTGACTCACCATCACAATTCGGGTCACTTGAGCCTGACTCGTCAGATATTATTTCTGTTTTATTTTATTTTTTCTATTACAACCCAAGCCTTAATTTTGGTTTGAACCTATAACAATTTCTGACAAAATTTCAATCTTTAGGATAATCAACAAGGGGATGTTGTTAAGCATTCTACAAAACATTTGAAAGGATCAGGTGGCCAATAATAGAACTAACAAAAATATATACAAAGTAAAGCATATGCAGAGTAACAACCCACTATACAAAACTTGCTCGTGTCCAGGAACCAGAGGAAAAATAATTCTCACCAGTCCAAATTCTATTCCCATGCCAGTGATTACTGAAATAAGAATGAACCTCAGCTTTAACTTCTCGAAATGCTTGCACTACGCCTAGGTCAACGCTTGAGAACCTGTTTAAATGGGAAAGTCCTCTCTGTCAGCATATAGCAACAGAAGTTAATTATGAATTGTGTATGGGCAAAACTTGAAACATTAAAACATTTAATGCAATGATTTTAACTAACTTGCATTTATTATGCCTAGATAGAAAATTAACAACTACAATCTTCTCAGAAACTAGGTTTGAGGAAAGAGAAACCAAAAACCTCAAGGGCAAAGCTAGCATACAGCGGCGCTGCATCATATGGGTAGGGCTACTTTTAAAAAATCAAATTCATTCATTGGTTCTAACATTCACTGTGGGTTATACATGTAAAACATTATTCAAATCAACAATATGCACACCGTTGGATTAACTAAATCCTAAATATATGATACAACTTTATATATTTTCTCTCTCCTTCCTAAGTTGGGCATATATTTAAAATCAACAGGTCAATCTAACGATAGGCCCACGAAATACACTTTGAAGTTATATATGCAAAGAACATGATGTGTGTAAAAGAAGATGGATGGATTGGATTTTTTAAAAGTGGGCCCCACCCACTTGCATATGTCAGGCGCTGCATCATACTAAGATGCAACGCCACTGTATGCTAGCTTTGCCCAAACCTCAATTAGGTATACTACAATTTTCTCAACCTCAGCATCAGAATAGTACTTATATCCATGAAAATTCTGGTTCTGACAGAATAGTTAAACAATAAGAGAGCTACATTCGAAGCCTGCCTGTGCTCGATTATAGATGATAACAGTAATGAGCAGTTTTTTGTAACACTGATTCCACAGAAAAATGATTCAAGTCACTTTTTTTCGCAAACTGCTACTGTTTTGTGGTCTGGTGAGGTGTTTTTTTTTTCTGCACAGAAAGGGAAAAATTGAACCGTCCTTAATTGTGTCCACCGAAAACCATTTCCATTGGAGGGTATGTGGGTGAGTGGTGGTGGTGGTGCTGCTGGTGTTTGAACGTCACATAAGTCTTATGCAACAGAAATGAAAAAAAAAAAAAAAAAGAAAGAAAAGAAAAAAAAAAAAAGAAGAAAGAAACCCAAATTAAAAAAATTAAAAAGTAAACCCAAAAACCTTCAACCCCCAAACACACACTTAAAAAAAAAAAAAAAAAAAAAAAAAAAAAAAAACATCTACTATAGTTAAGAATTCCTCGCCCCTCACTGTCTCCGGCTGCAATAGCCTTGCTCATTTCTACCCTTTACCTTTGCCCCTAATGTAGCTAGAGCTAGCTCAGACCATTAACCCAATGTGGACAATGAAATTAGAGCTCACAATTGCACATTCCTTTTTGAAGGTGGGATGGTGTGTCAGTGGGTTGGGGCGGTCTGTTGGGTTTATGGGCCTAGCCCATTATGACTTTATTATCCCATCTCTGGCTTCATTGTTAGGGCTTACAAGATGATTCGTAAGCCAATTTTATAAAAAGGACAACTGCAGATAAGGATTTACAGCATCTTATTTCAAAGCCCCAAGACTGGATCAGGGCCCACTAATAGTTGTAAGAGACGGGCACAATAAATAAACAGACTGGTCCATGGTTCATCAGTCCTGCCCAAAAGCATACACTAAGTCCATGTAGGTGTGCATTATCATTTGCACACCTTTAAATATATGAGGAGTTCTATTGGCACCACAAAAGTGTCTCTCTACACCCATTTAAATTTTTTTTTTTTCATTTCAAAAACTACCCCCCTCCCTCTCCCTCCACGCTCTTCCTCTCCCCCCCACGCCACCAGTCACCAGCAGAGAGGGATCCCCGGCCGGCAGCCCCGGCAACCCCGGCCGGCCAGCCGGCGGCCTCCCTCCCCCCTCCTCTTTCTTCTCTCCCTCTCCCTCTTTCTTCCTCCCTCCCCCCTCCTTTATTCTCTCCTTCTCTCCCTTCCTCTTCTTCTCCCTCCTTCCCTCCCCCACTCTTCCCCTCCGTCCCCCTCCCAGTGGCCGATGGGGAGGGAGATTGGGCGGTAGGGTTTTCGCCTGGTGCAGCCCTACCACCCGATCTCCCTCCCCGTCGGCGACTGGGAGGGGGAGAGAGGGGAAGAGGGGAGGGAGGGGGGAGGGAAGGAGAGAGAATAAGAGGAAGGGAGAGAGGGAGAGAAAATAAAGTGGGGAGGGAGGAAGAAAGAGGGAGAGGGGGAGGGAGGCCACTGGCTGGCCAGTCGGAGCTGCCGCCATGGGCTGCTGGCCAGGGATCCCTCCCCGCCGGAGACTGGGTGGGGTGGGATGGGGGAGAGGAAGAGGAAAAGGGAAAGGGAGGAAGGGTAGTTTAGGAAATGGATTTTTTTTTCTTTGCCGTGTGGAGAGATATTTTTGTGGTGCCAATAGAGCCCCCCTAAATATATTCCATAAGCAAAAACAGTAAAAGAACCATAAAGAAAGGAGTGGTGCTATTGGCACCATAAATTTTTCTCTCCTCACCGCACTAGAAGACAAAAATTTTTTCCCTAAACTACCCTTCCTCCCTCCTCCCTCTCTTCCCTTCCTCCTCCTCCCTCCTTCCTCCCTCTCCCAACCTCCACCCTTATCCCCCTTTTCCTCCTCCCAGTCGCCGGCGGGGAGGGAGATCGGCCGGTAGCCGAGGGCGGAAGCCCCAGCCGGCTAGCCTCCTTCCCCCTCTCCCTCTTTCTTCCTCTCTCCCTCTTCTTTCCTCTTATCCCTCTCTGCCTCCCTCTCGTTCCCTCCCCCTCCCCCTCCCCCTCCCAGTCGCCGGGGGGGGGGGGGGGGGGGGGGCTGCAGCAGGCGCCGGCGACTGGGAGGGGGAGGGGGAGGGAGGAGAAGAGTAGGGGAGGGAATGAGAGGGAGGGAGAGAGGGAGAAGAGGGGGAAAGAAGAGGGAGAGAGGAAGAAAGAGGGAGAAGAGGAGGGAGGCCAGCCGGCTGGGGCTTCCACCCCCGGCTGCCGGCCGATCTCCCTCCCCGCCGGCGACTGGGAGGGGGAGGGGGAGGGGGGGGGAGAAGAAGAGTAGGGGAGGGAAGGAGAGGGAGAGGGAGGGAGAGGGGGAGAAGAGGGAAAGAAGAGGGAGAGAGGAAGAAAGAGGGAGAGGGGGAGGGAGGCCAGCCGGCTGCCGGCCGGGGATCCCTCCCGCCGGCGACTGGGTGGGTGGATGAGGGATGGTGGAGGCTGGGAGAGGAAGGGAAGATGCAGGGAGGAGGCGGAGGGAGAAAGGGGGGGGGGAGTTCGGCAATGTTTTTTTTTTTCTCGCGGTGGGAAGAGCAAAAACCGTGGTGCCAATCGAGCTAGTTTCGGCTTACTTGGGTAAAATAACTTCCACCAAGTTGCACTTTCTTTGCAGCACGCATGATAATCGTGTAACATAAGATGACAAAGACCCAACTGAAACCCCTAGTGCCATTTTAATGCAACAGTACATAATGTGAAATCCTTCTCTGCATTCAGGAGATACAGATCATCACTCCAATATAGGTTATAAATAATGACAGCTTGACATCTATAAAATGTCATAGGGAAAAGGAAGCATAAATGGACTTCCCTCCAATGGTCGAAATATGGAGTGCCAAGAAATGCATTAAACTACTTTTTATTACTGAGACAGAAGGATCAGTCCACAAGTACTGTAACGAGTCTTATAAGACAGCAAGGAATTGAGTGTGGATGTTCTCATTAAATGCAAGGTAGCTATTAAGGAACTGGCGAGCTATTTGAGGATAAGGTCGTCAAATATTAACAGAGGAAGATAACAGCATTCAAAAAAAGTTAGGCAGAGAAATTGTAACTAGGTAATAAATTCTAGGGGATATAAACTGCTGTGCCGTCACTAATTGTGAAGTTATTTAATATTTATTAGAGTAATTTTGTTTAGTTGGAATAACCCTATGTTTTAGGGAAGTAGCTGAGGTTTGAACGTTTCTATAGGAAGATCTCTTGTTTCTAGGAACTATTGGTCATGTGATCGTGCAGCAGGTCATGGAGTTGTGCAAGTTTGTTTTCTGTTTTTTGTAAGGCTATTTAACAGCCATCTTTCCCTTCATGAAGCATTGATTTCTCCCCCTTTGTTTCCTCTCAGTAAATCTAGCAACTAACAATTGGTATCAGAGCACCAAGTTTGGGGCCTAAAAAGCAAAGAAAAGTAGCAATTCTTACCGTAGCAAGTATCAATGTCGACTGAAGGAAGCAGCTTTGTTCAACCATCAATCCCATGCTTTGATGGTCACTATGACCATTGGAGCATGTTGATGGAGAATTTTTTGAGATCTAAAGAATATTGGAGTCTGGTGGAGAATGGAATCACAGCATATGCAGAAGGAACGGCGTTGACAGAAGCTCAACTCAAAACTTTAGAGGATCAGAAGCTCAAAGACTTAAAGGCCAAGAATTACTTGTTTCAAGCCATTGATCGAGCTGTTTTGGAGACAATTCTAAAAAAGGATACGACAAAGTATATCTGGGATTCCTTGAAGAAAAAGTATCAAGGCACAGCTAGAGTCAAATGTGCACAACTGCAAGCTCTTCTCAAAGAGTTTGAGATGTTGCAAATGAAGAATGGAGAAGCAGTCACTAACTATTTTGCTCGAACATTGACTGTTGCAAACAAAATGAAGATACATGGAGATAGAATGGAAGATGTCACTGTGATTGAGAAGATTCTCAGATCTATGACATCTAAGTATGACTATGTTGTATGTTCGATTGAAGAGTCAAAAGATATTGATGCACTTTCAATTGATGAATTGCAAAGTAGTCTGCTGGTGCATGAGCAAAGGATGACTTGTCATGATATTGAAGAGCAAGCTCTCAAGGTTAGTCATGAGAATTACACATCAGGAAGAGGAAGAGGTAGAGGTCGAGGCGGATTCAGAGGTCGTGGAAGAAGGAGAGGCCGTCAAGGTCCATTTGATAAGTCAACTGTGGAGTGCTACCACTGCCATGAACTTGGACACTTCCAATATGAGTGTCCTCAAAAGGAGAAGGAGAACAAGGCTAATGTGGCCTAGACAGAGGAGGAGGTGTTACTGATGACATATATTGAAGAAAGAGATAACCGGAACTGCAATACTTGGTACTTGGACTCGGGCTGTAGCAATCATATGAGTGGAAACAAGAAGTTGTTTTCAAAGATTTATGAATCATTCAGGGATAATGTGACGCTTGGAAACAATTCCAGTCTGCGTGTCATGGGAAAAGGCAACATAAGAATTGAAGCCAATGGAGTGATGCACTGCATAACTAAGGTATTTTATGTTCGAGAGTTGAAAAACAATTTGATTAGTCTTGGCCAGCTGCAGGAGAAAGGAATGGCCATCTTGATGAAGAAGAACTCTTGTCAAATTCATCAACTTAACAAGGGTTTGATCATTCAAGCTGATATGACTTCAAACCGTATGTTCATACTCAAAACAGAAGCATATGCTAAGAAACAGATGTGTTTCAAATCCACAACTGAAGAGGAATCATGGATGTGGCACTACAGACTTGGACATTTGAGTTTCAATGGTCTCAAAGCACTCCAACAGAAGAACATGGTGAAAGGACTTCCTCTATTGCAAGCCCCTTCAACGGTTTGTGAGGAATGTATGGTGGGATAGCAACACCGTGAAACATTTCCAAAGGAAAGTCACTGGAGGGCCACACAGGTGCTGAAATTGGTGCACTCTGACATATGTAGACCAATCAACCCCATCTCCAATAGTAGCAAAAGGTATTTTATAACCTTTACTGATGATTTTAGTAGGAAAACATGGACACACTTTCTTGCTGAAAAGTCTGAAGCTTTAGCGACTTTCAAGAAATTTAAGGCCTCTGTTGAAAAAGAAATTGGTGTGTTTATTAAGGCTTTTTGAACAGATAGAGGAGGAGAGTTTACTTCCAATGAATTTGTTAATTTCTGTGAGATAAACGGTACACACAGGCAATTAACAGCAGCTTATTCACCACAACAAAATGGTGTGGCCGAGAGAAAGAACCGTACCATTATGAATATGGTAAGAAGTATGCTTGCGAGAATGAAGGTACCAAAAGAATTCTGGCCAGAAGCTGTGAACTGGAGTTGTCACATTTTAAACAGATGCCCTACTCATGCTGTGAAGGATGTTACACCAGAGGAAGCATGGAGTGATAAGAAGCCTGAAGTAAGCTATTTTAGAATATTTGGTTGTCTGGCTTATGTTCATATTTCAGATAACTTAAGAAACAAGATTGATAACAAGAGCACAAAATGTGTGATGCTCGGAGTCAGCAACGAATCAAAAGCCTACAGATTATACAATCCAGAGACTCAGAAGATCATAATTAGCAGAGACATGGTGTTTGATGAAGCTAGTGGTTGGAACTGGAATGATAAACAAAGAACAGGAGCTAGTGTTTATCTTGAAGAGACTGAAACTGAGCAAACTGTTGAAGAAGGTGAAGATGAACCTGTTGAGCCAAGATTTAATGAAGTCTCCTCTAATGTACCAAAGCAGAGAAGACCCCCCGGCTGGATGACTGATTATGTGAGTGGTGATGAGCTCTCAGATGATGACATTATTGCTCAATTTGCCTTGTTTGTTGGCAATGATCCCAATTAGTTTGATGATGCTGTAAAGAGTTCGAAATGGAGAAAAGCCATGGACTTGGAGATACAAGTAATTGAAAGAAACAACACATGGGAGTTGGTTGATTTGCCTAAAGGAGAAAAAACAGTTAAGAGTGAAGTGGATATTCAAGACTAAGCTCAAAGAAAATTGGGAGATTGACAAGTACAAGGCCAAGTTAGTAGCTAAAGGATATACTAAAAAATATGGTATTGATTATTCTGAAGTATTTGCTCCCGTAGTTCATCTTGATAACGTTTGGTTATATCTTTAGCTGCATAGAATGATTGGTCCATTTACCAACTCGACGTGAAGTCTGCCTTTCTATATGGAGAGCTCAATGAACATGTGTACATTGATCAACCCCCTGGATATGTGCAAAAAGAAAAAGAACAGAAGGTCTACAAACTAAAAAGGGCTCTATACGGACTAAAACAGGCTCCGAGAGCTTGGTATAGTCGCATAGAGTCACATTTCTTGAATACTGGATTTATCAAGTGTCCATATGAGCATACCTTGTTTGTCAAACAGGTAAAGAAGGAAAGTTTCTCATTGTATGTCTTTATGTGGATGATCTAATATTCACAGGAAATGATGCAGATATGTTCAAAGACTTTAAGAAGTCCATGATGGAGGAATTTGAGATGCCAGACTTGGGGAAGATGCACTACTTCCTTGGAATTGAAGTGAAGCAGTCAAGCAATAGGATTTTTATTGGACAAAAGAAATATGCTGATGAGATTCTCTGTCACGCCCCAGGATCCGGGCGCCTCGTACCCCGAGACGTGAATGAGGAGTATCTTAATAAACATATAAATCAGATAAAGTGGACGATTTAAAATCCACATAACTATTAGAGCATGGGCCAAATAGTACATTTCAGTTTCAAATATGACAATTACAGTGTGTTTTTCAGTTGAGTTAATACAAATCTATATTCCAAGGAGGCTAACCCATGTGTGCCAAAAAGGGTAATCTAAGTAAGATAGGTGTGTGGCTCTCGAATGCAGTGGAGTACTACTAAGTCACATCAACTGCACATCTCTCTTTACATCCCTGCAACGCCTACACCGAAGTGTTACCCTCGCGCTAGTGGTCAGTGGCCTATAACCTACAAGCACCAAGAGCAGGGTTAGACCTAAAAAGGCCAAGCAAGCAAACATGGGTAAATAACATGACATGTATACAATAATAACTATGCACTCATGTGTAATTATATATAAACATATATAGGTATAGAGTCTTACCTGTACCTGCAAGGAAAAGGAAACTCATATAATGTTAGTGGATATATATATATGCAATTAAGGTAAAAGACAGAAGGCAGTACAAACATCAAGCAACAAGCAACATTAATCCAAATATAGACAAGATAACATACACACCAAAGCTACACAACATAGATTAATGACATAAACCCATCGCATCATGCCAAGATCAAATGGTAGTGTATAACGCAGTCTATAACAAACAAACGGAGCGGGCACACTCACATCAAATCCACGCACAACAATCTATATAAGTATCATAGTCACCCCACATGCTCACCACAATCATAGTGCGCATCATCACCCAATATACCCCTAATCAATAACATACTCATCATACACATCAAAATGCAAACCATAGATAAACTCAGGTCTGGTCCAACCCAGAGCCCTACTATCTGAATATCCAAACTCGGTGTCCTCCAACACCTACCGCACCCAGCGCCCGCATGCTGGCTGTCTCAGTATCCGAAGATACCTACCGTGCACAAAGCAAAGCAAATATATATATACCCGCGTAATGCGGTGGCACAATCATATAATATAAAAGGCATAATTCACTATTCATTCAGAGCGGAAAAGTGCGCAAGTGCATACATGTGTCAACCATTTTACTTAATAAGGCCCGTTGCTACACTACACTTAGGTCCCGTTGTAGACATCCTTTTACAAGGGCAGTACCGGCTAAGGATATGATCCCCATAGAGCACATGGTGCCTAAATGATTCCCTTGGTGCTTCTGAAGGTAGTGGACACCCAGAGCTCCATGACGATATACCCTTAGCTAGCATTACCCCATACTTGCCTCAAGGAGGTCTAGCAGTCATAACAGACGAGACACAATTATAAGTTATAAGGGTGCTCTATGTCTAAAGTACCAGAAAAGGTTTAAGGTCCAAGGTCCGCCAAGGCCCTAGGTCAAGGGTCATGCAAGGGTACCGGTGTGATTACGGTTTTGTGTCCAAAATCTAGTGAACATTGAATGGGGCAATACACAATTCCTACCTCCTACCAAGGCCTTCTACCCCTCACATACACTAATTGCCTAAGGTCCAAGAGTTGGTAGGTATAAGAGTCCGGGTCCAATGAGGTGTCACATAGTGTGAGTCATTTCAACCCTAATGCTAGTCCTAGGTTACCATTTGCCCACTTTAGATTGGACATTATACAATTCGACACGATGATCCACGGTGGGCCCCGGATAACATCTACACCAAACTTAATCTTATAATGACATAGAGTATCCACGGCCCGCGGTTACCACCCCCTGTCATGGTTTGGTCTCTCACACATTATTACAAATAGTTGGGAGTCAATGGCTAAGACCGATTTCCAATTATTCATAAGTCCCATAATTGTAGGCCATTAGCTAAATCTAAGGTCCTCTCAAGTGGGGTTTCCAACATACATTGGAACATAGGTTTCCATTGCAATGAGCCTAACATTATTTGGGTAGTTAAAATGAATAAATACGAGGATGATAGTGCATCAACTTGTATACCAAATGAAGTACATTATTCATCTTGGGTAGAAATCCAATAAATCCCCTAGCATATGACATAAACTAGATCCAACCACACCTCACCCATATGCACCACAAAATACCCAATTTCACTGGCATAAAAGATCAAAGGTAAATGTCTAATTCAATATAAGCATCAAACTCCAAAACAAGTGCTAATGAAATAGCTCATACCTTTGAACACTATGGTCTGCATGCAACATGATATATGAAAAGTGATTTAAATGTGATTACTTGCCATCAATAGGAAGTCAGAGAATTTAAGGATAGGAGTAAGCCCTAACACAACATTTAACATGTTTAACAAATAATCATTCATAAATTACATAATACCAATTTATATAATACATGAAATGGAAGTCACACATATCTACTAGAAATAGAGGTTTACAACTAAGGAGTAACAAGGATTAAACACAAATCCATAATTATGTACAATCTACATGCACACTATAACATCCACACATGATTAATTCCTTGGATCTAAATTGGGGGTTTCCAATATAACATGCATTTGGGCCCTAAAACACCAAATTAGTCTTATCATCGCATCTTAAAGGAAACAATTAGCAAAGAAATTGACAATAAAACACATGCATAAGGGGTAAGTAGAATCCACCACAACATCATGCCCATAGACATAATAATCTATGAAAGTTGGTTTAGGGTTCGAGATCTCTAGATTGGTCCACTCAATAAATCAACCCACTAGTGTGCAAAAATAATAAACTACGCAGCGGAAATAAAATCACAAGCACACACCACAAGGACACCAAATTTAAGGTGGAAAACCCAAACCGGGTAAAAAACCACCGATCCGTACTGGATCTAATCAAACTATGAATCTCGCAATTACAAGAAACCCAGATTTCTTCCCTAGATATCCCCTATCTAAAGACTGAAGTTACCTTGTGTCGCATCACGCTTCAACGACATCACACCGTTGATTGCAATAGATCCAACGCTTGACTCCTCAAATCTTCTACGCAAGAAGATGATCTTCTACAAGGGATGCAGAAGAAACTTGCTCTCTAGAGTACTTGGCAGCACAACTCTTCAAAAATCTCTAGAGAAAATTTCTCTCAATTAGATCACTAATTCAGAACTTGAGAGATGATCTGTGTCTTTTCTCTTGCCTTTGGGTTGTGAGAAACACCCAATATATAGCCCCTAATTCGTGCTTAAGACTCCTTGTAATTATCCACTTAGAAAAGAGAGTTTTCTCAAACTTTCTCAAAGAGTCCGGATCCAACTGGGCTTCCAGCGCTACCCTCGCTATAGCGAGGATCATCCTCGCTATAGCGAGGTATGATTCTGCCTCCTGTCAACTTCTTTTATGTTCTGACATCAACGAATTCCTTCCTCAACTTCTTTTATGTTCTCAACGAATTCCTTCCTCAATGTTTCCTTGAGTCCTGACAAGATGTGACTGACATCACAAGACTACTACTGCTTTTTGACCTAACAATCTCCCCATTTTGGCAATTCGTGGACAAATCTCCTAGAACAATACAATAAGATCTACCCAAAATAAAAACCCAAAATACAATGAATTTTTTTTAAAAAAAATCAACACTGTAGATCTTGAATTGCCTTAGCTTGTAGAACTCTTCCGGGCTCCATTCTTCTCCCCCTGAATTTGTCCATAATTGACAAACAAAAATAATCATGCAGCTTCTTGCAATGGGGATGAATGTGTCCTTTCTTTCCACAATGGTGACAAGTGGATGTGCGTGCAGTGCTTGACACATTCTTTTTCTTGAAACTACTCGACACATTATTTGAAAGTGCAGTATGTGGAGTAGCATGTGCAACACTTGAAACAAAAATTGTTTTACCTGTAGCATTTGAAGTGGATGCACCATGATCATAACCGAGACCGCTTCTGTCAAACTGAGACTTCTGACTACACAAGATATTTGTAAGAGTCTTCGAACCAGTGTTCATCTTGGTTAGTGAAGCTTGTTTGATTTCTAACTCAGACAGAGTGATCTTCAGTCTTCCTTGTAAATCTTCTTTTTCAGATTTAACAACCACTATCGCTTCCTTCAGATTCACTATCTCTTGTTCAGCCTTTTCAAGTTTTTGACTCTCAGTGGTCAAATTTTCAGCCATGCAGATTTTCTGACTTTCCAAGAGATGAACCTTTTCAAGTGCTTGCTCTAATTCAATTTTCAATGCAGAATTTTCTTCTTGAGCAGCTTTAAACTTGATGGAGATCTTGTAGCCATACTTGGACATCTTAATACAATCAGCATATGTTTTATGATACAATGCTTCAAAATCTTTCTCTTGATCTGACATCTCATCAGCATGATCTTCGTCAGTATCATTGTCAGATAGAGAATTAGCCATGAATGCCACAAACTTGCCATTCACAGTTTCAGAAGTTTCAATTGAAGGATCTTGTTCTTCTTCTGATGACTGTTCCTCCCAAGATGTGTTGAGAGCCTTTTTCAATGTACCCTTTTTCTTGTTGGCACACTCACTAGCATAGTGACCATAGCCATGGCACTCAAAACACTTAGTTCCTTTTGCAGAATTCTTTTTCGCAAAATTAGAACTCTTCCACTTGACTTGTTTTGACTTCATGTAGTCCTTGAAGCAATTGAACATTTCAGTCAAATCATCTTCAGCCTCAGATTCAGAATCAGACGCAATTTTCTTTTCAGGCTTCTTTCTTGACTCTGAGTTGGCTTTCAAAGCAATACCTTTCTCTTTTGATTTTCCTTTATCCAAACGGTTTGCTTCAGAGGTTTGAAGATTTCCAACCAACTGGTTTACCTTGAGGATATCAAGATTCTTGTTTTCTTCAATAGCATCAACTTTAGAATCGAACCTCGAAGGTAGAGACCGCAGAATTTTCTTGACAATCTTGTTTTCTTGAATTTCCTCACCCAGATTGAAAACAGAATTGACAATATCATTCAGTTTTGCATAAAATTCATCAAAGGTCTCATCTTCTTCCATCACGATGGTTTCGAATTCTTTAGTCAGCATTTTCAATTTAGATTGCTTCACCGTGTCTGTACCCTCATACACAGTCTGTAAGACTTCCCACGCTTCTTTTGCGGTTTTGCAAGTGGAAATCCTACGGAACTCTTCAGCAGACACTCCATTGTATATACTATTTACAGCCTTATTATTACAATTGGAGGCATGCTTCTCATCCTTAGTCCATTCAGCTTTAGGTTTAGGAACAGTTTGTCCACTAACCACAATTGTTGGTTTGGAGTAACCCTCCTCAACAATATCCCAAACATCATCATCAATGGACTTAAGAAACCCAATCATCCTTTGCTTCCAATATGCATAATTAGAACCATCTAGCAAAGGGGGCTTAGAAGTTGATGTCCCTTCTCGATTGAACACCATTCTAGAAATCTCTTTAGATCAAACACAGTAAATTAGTGTAACCTGCTCTGATACCAATTGAAAGTTGGTTTAGGGTTCGAGATCTCTAGATTGGTCCACTCAATAAATCAACCCACTAGTGTGCAAAAATAATAAACTACGCAGCGGAAATAAAATCACAAGCACACACCACAAGGACACCAAATTTAAGGTGGAAAACCCAAACCGGGTAAAAAACCACCGATCCGTACTGGATCTAATCAAACTATGAATCTCGCAATTACAAGAAACCCAGATTTCTTCCCTAGATATCCCCTATCTAAAGACTGAAGTTACCTTGTGTCGCATCACGCTTCAACGACATCACACCGTTGATTGCAACAGATCCAACGCTTGACTCCTCAAATCTTCTACGCAAGAAGATGATCTTCTACAAGGGATGCAGAAGAAACTTGCTCTCTAGAGTACTTGGCAGCACAACTCTTCAAAAATCTCTAGAGAAAATTTCTCTCAATTAGATCACAAATTCAGAACTTGAGAGATGATCTGTGTCTTTTTTCTTGCCTTTGGGTTGTGAGAAACACCCAATATATAGCCCCTAATTCGTGCTTAAGACTCCTTGTAATTACCCACTTAGAAAAGAGAGTTTTCTCAAACTTTCTCAAAGAGTCCGGATCCAACTGGGCTTCCAGCGCTACCCTCGCTATAGCGAGGTATGATTCTGCCTCCTGTCAACTTCTTTTATGTTCTGACATCAACGAATTCCTTCCTCAACTTCTTTTATGTTCTCAACGAATTCCTTCCTCAATGTTTCCTTGAGTCCTGACAAGATGTGACTGACATCACAAGACTACTGCTGCTTTTTGACCTAACAATCTATATACAAACCACATGCATGAAATGAAATTTACACATGAATACTTGCCTTATGTTAGAAATCACCACAAGAAGCTATCCAAGCCCTCTATTGACATCAACCCCCGTCCTACACATAAAAGCCCCAAAAGCCACAACCTAGGGTTCCAAGAAATGGGGGGAAAACCAAATAAAGAAGGGATGGGGTTATGCATGTGTCTTTGATAGCTCAAATAGGGTAGGAATGAAGAAAAATAGGCCAAAGAACTTACCAATCATGAAATCAGAGCTTGGAGGATAGATGGGGAGCTAGCCATGCATTCTTTGGGGCCGTTGGTCGTGCAAGAGGAAGGAGGAGATGCTAATGGGGGTGAGAAAGAGGAAATGAGACTCAATGTTGGGGGTGATGGTTGTGAGCAAGCAATTGGGAGGAGAAATGGAGAGGAAATGTGGAATGGAAGAAGAAAAATGGAAGGGAAGGGTTCTGCTGGGCGTGAGTGTGAGTGTGAGTGTGAGTGAGAGTTGAGGGACGATGGCCTCTCTCTTATGTTGAGATGGTATGGGCAATTTATAAAAATTGCATCTGCACTCAAATGGATTAGAAACAGTTTATGGGCCATCGGGTGGTCCGTTTGACATCAAAAGGGTCTACATCCTTAACAAAAGATTCACTAAATAATTCTCTCTATCTAACGAGCCCCATATTGCTATACTTTCGAGAATCACAGTAAATCCCTCAATTTTCTAAAAAGACAACTATACCCCTATTTGCCCCAAACTTAGACTAAACATATTCAAAACCTCAAAAGCCCTAAACTAACATGCAAACCTAATTAATTAACATCTAAATAAGGTTCTTGACCTACTGTGAAAATACCCAAAATACCCACCATAATGTCAAATTATTAAACTGATCTTCCAAACCCAACTTAGTCTAATTGCAACCAAATTAAGTAGATAATTATTCTCACTCCTAAACTTAATTAATTAATCCTAATTACCATTAATTTATTCTAAACATAATTGTCTAGGGCCGGGTCGTTACATTCTCAAAAGATTTCATATGGAAGGATGCAATTCTGTTCAAAATCCCATAGTTCCATGAATAAAGCTCATCAAGGATGAGAGAGGAGAGAAAGTTGACAGCACTCACTTCAAGCAAATAGTGGGAAGTCTAATGTATCTAACTGCTACAAGGAATAATCTAATGTTTGCT
Source organism: Litsea cubeba (assembly GCA_012931725.1). Classification (NCBI taxonomy): domain Eukaryota; kingdom Viridiplantae; phylum Streptophyta; class Magnoliopsida; order Laurales; family Lauraceae; genus Litsea; species Litsea cubeba. Next base: position 2,910,196 of record CM022951.1, read on the forward strand.
GTGAATCTTATTAGCAAATACATGGAGTCACCCACTGAACTTCATTTTCAAGCTGCTAAGAGAGTGTTGCGCTATTTGAAAGGAACAACTGATCTTGGTCTATTTTACAAGAAGAAAACTGGAGGAAAGCTGATGGGATTCAGCGACAGTGACTATGCTGGGGATCTTGATGATAGGAAAAGTACATCTGGATATGTGTTTCTGTTAAGTTCAGCTGCTGTAGCTTGGTCTTCGAGAAAACAACCAGGTGTCACTCTCTCTACAACAGAAGCTGAATTCATAGCTGCAGCGTCATGTGCATGCCAAGCTGTTTGGTTGAGAAGGATACTCAAAGAATTGTGTTTTAAACAGGAAAAGCCTGCTGTGATCATTTGTGATAATAGTTCTACCATCAAATTATCAAAAAAACCAGTAATGCATGGGAGGAGAGAGCATATTGATGTTAGATTTCATTTTCTTCGAGATCTTGTCAGAGATGAAGTCATTGAACTTTTACACTGTCCAAGCAATATGCAGGTGGCTGATATTCTAACTAAGCCATTAAAGTTGGAGGCTTACATAAAGCTGCGAGAAGCACTTGGGATCTGTTCGAGTTCGAGTTTAAACTGAAATTGTTTTTCAGTTTAAGGGAGAATGTGAAGTTATTTAATATTTATTAGAGTAATTTTGTTTAGTTGGAATAACCCTATGTTTTAGGGAAGTAGCTGAGGTTTGAACGTTTCTTTTGGAAGATCTCTTGTTTCAAGGAACTGTTGGTCATGTGATCGTGCAGCAGGTCATTGAGTCGTGCAAGTTTCTTTTCTGTTTTTTGTAAGGCTATTTAACAGCCATCTTTCACTTAATGAAGCATTCATTTCTCCCGCTCTGTTTCTTCTCAGTAAATCTAGAAACTAACACTAATAACTTGAGCTTTTGGTCTCATATTCGAAACCCCAGGGTGGCATGCTACCTCCATCTGGCTCGTCTGTCTATTCGATTTCGAACTCGACTTTTGATCCCTCTGGTCCTCTCCATTTCACATTCTTTTTTTTTATTGCATACCTACATTCAGAATTTCACAACATCTCCATTCACAAGTACAACAGTCCAGGTATAGTGGGGCCAAACAAAAAGGAGGAGAAAAATGAAAGGTAAATAAATAAAATCAAGTACTGGGACTAGTGAGGAGGAAGCAGCAAAACACCTGGGTAAAATTGGTGGAAGTTAAGGAAGAAAGGGGTTTTATGCTAGGGATTTGTCTCATCATCATCCCGATTATGTTGGGGTCAGCTACATGAATTTTTTTCCTCCATTCCAATCTATTCAGGGCCAAATCCTCGAATGTTATACGCACATATAAACAGGCGGAACAGTGATTGGTTGGTTAACCAAATTGTACAAAATTTTAAGTACAAGACTGCTCTATTAAATGTCAAAAGGCTTTATGACTTCTTTCTACAAAAACAAACCGAACACTCTGATTTTTGCAACCTATCAAGCTACCAAACATATATGATGAGACTTTGGGGGAAAAAAAGTACCAAGACAGCACCTGTAACAAAAAAAAAAAAAAAAAAAATTTCAAGGAACCAATTTTGCTTTATGCCATACATATCCATAAAGGAAAGTCATTTTCCAAGTAAGTTAACTCATGGAATAAATTTACAGAGAAGCTTATGTAGTGGCCAAGTGATAAGAAAAGAGAAGAAAACGCACACTCACAGTCTTCACAAAGACTCAATCCTTGAGAAGCCTCAACAAAAGAGCTCAATAGAATCAGCACTAAAGAAGAGTGATTAATCACCAAGCACATATTCTAAAAATTGTATTGATTGAATGGATGGTAATGAATATAGGGGAAAATGATGAAACGTCCAGCCCTATTTGTGTTCGAGTTTAAACTCTTGCATTCAATAACTCCAATTCTTACTTCTAGATCGAAGCGAGTGACTCAAAAAGGACATTTAAATCATAACAAACTATTAAGACTCCCAGGATGAGATGCAATAAAATTAAAACTTTTTAATGAAATTGCCTTGAGTATGTGATTCTAATGGAATTAGCGTGGGGGAAGAAATCAAGGGAAAACTTATATAAATCAATCAACTTATCGAACAAGAGGGGTTACAAGCCGTTAAAAAGGTAACAAACCTAGACTAATTAGGAAACAATTCCAATAATAATAGCAAGTATAAAGTAAATATAATTCTAATGTAAATAAGAGAAGGCTTGCCAATATTTGCTACTATTCCTATAATTTAGATGCTCCTGACATAGAAAAGGTCAGCATGATCGGGAAATCCTTCTTGTTTATGGGTTTGGGCCCAGTGGGCTGGCCGATCATGGATCTGGCCTGCATCACCGAAGGGGGTTTTATATAATTTAAATTAGAGTTCATTTACTGATAAAATTTTGACACGCCAAGAGGGTTTACTTCATAAAAAGTGTAGTTTTCATTGGGTAATGAATCATAGATAATAAAATATTCATTTCATGATCAAGTCGGCCGGGTTTATCAAGAAAAATCACTTCTTTTTAATGGAGCAAGAAAATTTACTTATATGAGAAATTCTCAAAAACTTCTCATTTAAATAGGGATGCTTTGCCACCTTTTTTTTTATTGGTAACGACAACTTATATAAAAGGAAATCGGAATAATACAAAAGGCCCCAACAGAGGGAAGGGATAGGAGGTATAATAGAAATATGCAGTAAAAACACACACACACACACAAAAAAAAAAAAAAAAAAAAAAAAAAACATGGAGAACAACAAACTACATGGTAAGAGCTAGCAAATTACAAGACCTATCCACCCCTTACTTAGCCAGCAAATCTTAAAAATCGTTGCCTACCTCTGACGTGATGAAAAGACACTTGCATTGAAGACGATAAAGCTCTAATCTCGTTCAAATAAAACTGAAATCTCCAAGGTGGCATCACTAAGGATGTCACCAATGAAATGACATTAAGGGTGCATATTTCTTTGCCAGAGAATTTCTGACAAGAATTTTTGCTATGTTGGGGTATTTTTTGACATGATGTGACATCTTGTCTCTTGGCATTTAAAATGCTATATTTCTTTCACCAGAATTCCATATTCTAGCTACCTAAAAGGTCTCAAATGACTTTTGGAGTTCCTGGAGTTATACTCTCTATGCATTTGGTTGGAATTTCAAATGATCCACCAAGAGGAGAGATTTGGAATTCCACCTCAAAGGGACAACATTTGGAGAATTTGGAATTCCTCCAGACATGAATTTTCAGAATTTTGGTAAAGAAACAGGCCCTAAGAGAATGATCACTTTCTACCACTAACTTCAATTGAAAAGAGGAGACACATCCGAATAGCATGTAAGATGGCTAAAATATCTGCCTCACTAGACTCCATACACCCGACATGGTTGGAAAACATTGCCAACACAATTCTTTCACTATTACAACCTTGCCGCCCCATGAACATTAAACTTTAACTCACTAAGGGTGAACCCAAAATAGAACATTTTTCACCTTCTTAGCCCCACAAAGTAAGGAAGCCTCCCAATTGTGCAACACACCCAAACCCTCTACCTTTAGACTGTCGAATTCACTTTTGAAGGAGCCCATCTGGCAAATCAGACTGAGATATATCTTCTACAGACGACAAGGATCATTTGGAAACTCTATCATTCCTCTCCTTCCATATTGACCATAAGATAACAAAAGAGGTAAGTCTCCAAAGCACAATCCACACCCAGAAAAAAAAAAAAGAATATCTCCACACTTCAATCATCCCCGCCAACGACCTCGGGCTACTCCATAAAACACACCTCAGAAGAAGAGTAAACACAAGGAATGAGAGTACTTGCAATGGATAAACAGATGCTCAATCGACTCCCTCTCCTTCCCACACAAAACACATAAATCTAAAATAGCCTCCGAAGCCAAGCCATTGCTTCTAAGATTGTTCGCTGTTGAGATTTTTGTTCAAAAACGCAAGCCAAGCAAAGGCCTCCACCCTAGGAGGAGCCAAGCCTATCCACCATGTTGAAAATAGCAATCGCGACGGGCGAAACGCTACATAGCAGCGTAGCAGTGCGATTTGAAAAAATCGTCAAAAAAATATGAAGATTTTGTAGAAAATATAGAATATTGGAAAATGAGAGAGAATGTTTTTTTTTTTTTTTTTGCAAAAGTAACTAAGATAAGGGGGCGTAGCGTTCCCCTCATTGTATGAGTTCCTCTATCGTTGTATAAATAGAAATAATAGTAATGATCATTTTTTTTTACATGTATTTATGTTGCTTAGTTATACTAACTTAGAAACTAATGAAGGCATATAAAAAAAAAAAAAAACTGTCATGAAGTCAAGACTTAAGACTTAAGAGTACCTAGAGAAAAGAATACATCTATCAAAGGGGGTGTCTAATACGATGTACCTAGAAAAAAAACTATCTGTATTGACTGTAGTTTGGCAAGATCATGTGCTTTTTGGTGATATTTTAAACATAAAATGGTAAAAGAGTTGAGTAGAAATGTTATTTGGAGAGAACAAATAAAGAAATAATTTTTATTATGCATTTTCAATTTTTTTAGAAAATACAAATCTATCTCACTCCATAGCGGCTCGTAGCGGACCCGTAGCGGACCATAATGGCCACTACAGATGTGAATGCCGCTAAATGCGTTTCTTCACCGCTACGCCCGAAATAGTGGCCACTATTTTCATCCATGTTATCCACACATGCGAAGCCAGAACTCTAACAACAGTCGAGCTCTCCAACTCCTTCTAGAAAGACCTATAATAAAATAAACTAGAAGGGTAGGGCTTCCAAATACGAGAGTAATCTAAATCCCTACAAATAAGAACGTTACAAAGAAGACTAGTTGTTGACTCAAACTTCAAATCCTCAAGACCGACACAAGGCCCTCCTAAAAAGACATGGCCCAGGATCCAAAACCCCTTGCACCCACATAATAATATTAAAATAAAATCCACTTATATCTCACCAACCTAAACAACCTAGGAAAAGATGAAGCCAAGGGTCCAACCCCCACCCAATCATTAACCCAGAAATGAATCTGACTCCCTTCGCTACTTTGAAGCCCACCCCCTCTCCTAAATGACTCCCCCTGACATCGATGATAAATTCCCCACCCTCGAAATATTACCCCATAAACCAGACACATGATGCCTAGGAACTCTATTAGGCTCCCAAACCTACTCATCCTGGCCATATTTTACACTAATAACTCTCCTCCATAAAGCCTCCCTCTCCTCTCCAAAACCTCCACCACCAATAATGTCACCTCACATGTGCAAAGCCAAAGAATAGGAGCCCTTTCACAATACAACTAATTTTAAGGAGAAATAATTAAGATGGGAAGATAAGCTAGTTTTAATGATAAGATTGGGTACCCAAAAACACGAGAGGAGATTTACTAGTTATAAGGAGGAGATAATGGAGCTTTCCATGAGGACCATGACATGGGGCCCATTTTTGGTAGTTGATAAAGTTTGTAGTAGGCCCACATTGGGTAGGCCATGCACAAAATTGTTCTATTAAGATGGTCTACTTTTCAATCATAACTGTCTATTTTTTCCTCTATCTACAATATTTCCCATTAAGTTCTATCAAGATGCGTTCCACATGTGCACATAGACAAGTAGGTCCCACATTGATTTGAAAAGAATATGCAATACTGCAATTGTTAGCATCTTTCAATCTGCAAACATAGGAGCCCATCTCATTATTGAAGTTAGCTCCCACTTGGCAATCCAGGCCATTGTTCTGATGGGATCCTATGTGAATGCTTGGCACATGAAAATCTATTCAAATTTTGAAACTCCTTATCCAATTATGTCAAATGTTATAAGAAAGAAGGGGAAAAAGGAAGCCTGTCGCATTCTAATCTGCGTATTTAGAGAGGAACGATTCCCTCGTTTAAGAACTGCCATTCACGCACGAAACGGAGGGGAGGGGAGGGGAGAGAAGGGAAGGGAAGGGAAGGGAAAATTAATTTCACCTCCCCTTCTTTGGATAGTAAAAAATTAGGGAAAGAAAAAGTGATTTATTTGTGAGGTAGAGAGAAAATTACCAATTTACCCTTAGTTTTGCAAAAGATAAAAAATCCTCTCTTTTGTTGGAAATAGGGCAGTTTAGTAAATTCCTCACAAATCCTCTCTTTCCCTCACATTCTCCCCTCAAAAAAATTTTGAGTGGGCCCCATGCCTAGAAGGGGGGAGGGTATAGGTCGGATGTTTCCGGTGAGCAGTAAGCAGCAGATCTCCCCTTTTTTTGGGAAAGCCGGTGGCCCTTTGGGCGTGTGAATTCTTTCAAGGGGGCAGCCTGATTGGTTCGGTAGATCCGATCGAGGTTGTTTTCGTTTACCATGACATCAAGAAGATGGAAGGTATCCATTTTATCCTGTCAATTATTTTTCTATGTATGAATGATAGTTGCATATGGTGTAAAGCGTGAATGATAGTTGTATATGGTATTTAGTATTTAAGTGTCTTTCAAACATATAGAACACATATACAAAGCCTTATATACTTAATACATCGTGCTCCATTGCTTATTGTATGTGTAAAGAGTCTCATATGGTCTAAAGTATTTTAACTCGAATGCTCAATGAATTTTCTACCTTGTTTATTTTGGTAATATGTAGATATGGAAAACTTATGAGTCTTTAGAGTTCTTCACAAAATTGAGAAGAACCCACAACATAATGGGTTGAAAACTTATTAGTCTTTAAAGTTGTCATTTTCTATTCTCATTGTATCCACACCTCACCTTTTTAATAATCTTTGGATGCAGCTCATTTTATCATGAATTCCTGTGTATTTCATTCCTATGTACTCCAATTACTAATGCCAAGTTAAGACATTTTCAACTTGATTAACAAATAAACTCATTGCACCCTCTATGCGCAGCACGACATAAACTCTCAACCGGACTCATTGCCATTGCTAATCATAGATTCTATCTTGTAAAATCCAGTTTGGAACCAATTGAACTAAAAAACAAAGGCCGTGAAGACATCAACCAGACATCACACTTATCACGTATTTCAATCTAGCAATGTCGATTTTTTTATTTGTATACAATAAATAGGAATGTCACCGGTAATTTTTTTCATAAATTTGTCCGGACACTGCACATGCCTTGCACGTGCGGGGCTTCACTAGTTTCTATTACCCTTATTCTCAAAGGGAAGAAGATGTCGTGCTTGCTTTACCTGGTTATTGATGAATTCGCTACACACCCTAGGCCCACTTTAATCCTAGGCATCTAATTAGATGCAAGGTGAGTTTTATTATTATGACATCTGCCCATGGACTCATGTGATGGAAGGATAAAATCACCCACTTATACAAAAACTCAGGACTAACCTTTCCCCTCTCTCTAGATGCTTCTTCTCCGCCTCTCAAAATACTTGTCTTGATGCTTCCTCTCCACCGCTCAAAATACTCTGGATGTGGTGGTTACAGTGTTGGTAAAGATGAAGGGTTGTTTCTGTTATGCACCTAGATTATAGTAATTCTCACTGTTTTTCTTTCTTTTTTTTTTAATTCTGGATTTTTAGGTTCATTTTAAATTTTTATTTTTTTGGTTATTAATTTCTGTATTTTGGCTGACTTTTTGCAAGCGTGTGATTTCAAAGCGCTGTCATTAATGGCGCTCAAGAGGCCTGACAGCAACAACGAGAAGAACCTTAAACAAAAAGAGGTCTTGATCACATTTTCTCTGCTCTTTTTCATTCCATTGCTTTCCTATTTTTTGGTTTTATTTAAGTTAGATGGGTGGAGATGAATTGCATTTTATCCGAGCAAGAATCGGGAATTTTTTTGGCTGAAGGTAATGAAAGGAAGTGTTTCTCCTGTAACTCTTGATTATGTTGGTTTTTGTTGATTAAAATGCATATATTGATGCTAATTTTGTGGCATGTTACTATTTTAGTACCTGTAAGAATACAACGTAGACAGACAATGCATGAAATTAATGACAAATAGACATTAAGCAGAGAAGAGACTAAAGTTTTTGAATTTCATGAATTGTCTGCTTACAGGGTCTTCAAATGGAGGTATTATAATACAATGGCTGGAATGTATTATTGTTGGTGTTTTCATCCAAGTCTAAGTTGATCATTCTATACGGGTGGGACTTAATGTGTGTATGTTATGAAAAGTCACTTTTAAAGAAAATGCTAAAACAAATCCCTGTTGAGCAATTCCAAACGTGGGAGCAGAACTTGGATGACTGACTATCATTACCTGGCACTGTTTTCCATTCTAATATGCAATTCTAAGTTTGTAACCTAAGTATCAATGAAAATGGAAATAACTCCTCTTCTTCTTCTTCTTTTTTTTTTTTTTTGTTTTGCTCTAGTTTTTTCTAGATTAATTAGGCGGTGGCATGTAGATGCATTTTTACACATGATGTGAGTTTTATCCTACAAATGTGGTCAGTAATTTTCCTATGATTGAAGTTGCTGATAACCCTCAAGATTCTTGTACTTAAAGTTCTAGAGATGGTTTGAGATGCAACCTTCCTTGTGGGATTCACAAGTTTTTCTTCTAATTTTTCTGGTATGTGTAGTTCCATCCCCAATCAATTTTATTTTTCTTAGTCACGTACTATTTCGAATTGGCTTCGTCCACTATGGTATTTTGGATGGCTTCATATATTCATTTGAACGTTGCACGTTACGTCATGACCTAAACGTTGTCTTGCACCAAAGTTCAAATTCAAGGTAGAGAATCAAAGAAAGCATATAAAACAGTTGCCCAAAAAAAAAATGTATCTCATGACTAGTCCTTCATGTATCTTATGTTACAACGTATATTCACTGGAGGTTGGTAGATGTTCATTACATTATATATTATATATATTAAAGCAAAGGGAGAGGTGGGCTGTGAGGGGTGTCACCTCATCCCTAAAAAGTCTCTCCTTTCAAAGAACTATGCACAAAAATCCCACATTATTTTAAGGTATCACCTCACTTTGGCTACTCTCTCTCTTCTAAAACCTTTCTCATAAGATATTTTTATGAACGTTTGAATTTGAGTCCTATTTCTTGCCATTATCTAAATTATAAGTAAATTTTTTTACAGTCGGTTTGTTTTCCTTTCCTTTGATCTTCAATCATCAATGGGTCACATGTTAAATATGTTTTGTGGGCCCTACCGATGAATGAAATCCAAGTTGTTGCTCATTTGCTCTCCTTTCAACTTTTTTTCCCCAAATGGATGGATCCAGTAGTGGCACCAGTTCGTATTAAATATATTTCAAGATTGGACTCCAGTATTGGATGAAATCCCAATGGCCTTCTCTTAACCCCTTTTTTCTAAGAGTGGGCCCCACTGATGGAGGGAGGCAAGCCCTGTTGACCGTTGTCTGATTTTTTAATGGATGCAAACCAATTAGTGGACCCCGCACATTTAACTTATTCCTAGAGTACCCCGCACATTTAACTTATTCCTAGAGTAGGACCTACTTATGGATTATACATAGATATTAGTATTCTAGGTCAATATGTATCCGTAGTGGGCAATTAGACTGGGTTGGTACGTATCATACATAAGCTTAATTTATTTGATAATTGTTAGGATGTGATTTGTGTGCATATGAGTTAGAACTATTAGAAGCATACTATGATGACTCATATATATATCCACGTACACTCATCCCATGCAATGTACATCTTTTATGTTTTTTTTCTTCTCTTACACTTGTTCGCCCCCCTCTCTTTCAATTTTATCTCTTATACTATCAATCATCTGTGGGGGCCAACTGTTCCATCACCATAAATCCAAATGTGGTGTGTGGCCCATTGAGGATGAAATTATTTGATTTCCATTTCGTTTATTCTTATCTTCCCTTTTTTCTTCTTTGGATGCAGAGCCATCAGTGGGTCCCACACGTTAAAAACATTTCAAGGGTGGCCCCCACTAATGGATCAAACACGTTAATTTTTTTATCCCTTTCTTTTGGTTCTTTGTAGTAGGTGTAGATCCATCCGTTTTTTTTTTCTTTCTTATATTTTCAATCATCAATCATATAATATATCTGTAAATGAGATGGTCGTAATGGTCAATGCCTTTAAATTCAAGAGATCGAAGTGTTATTTAATTTACTTTATTTTATATTTATTTTCATACATAGAAAATTTTTTAATATTGAAAGATAATAAAAAAAAACTTATTTTATATTTATTTTATCTTAACAATGTTTCAAAAGAATTCTTAAATTTTAACATATTTTCATTTTTTGCCCGCACTTAGCACGGGCCTTTGTTGCTACCTTCTTAACAAATATACATAAAAAAACTTAGAGTGATTTAAGGAGTCATGTCATCACATTCCACTATTTTTTTCTCCAAAAGTATCTATCCATATCTTCTATCTCCTAAAGTCTCTCAATCAATATCTTCTAAAATTAAAGTTAATCTTGCAAAAATAACACAAAAGACCCTTCTAAGGGGGCCCACTATGTAATATCAATCTCTTTCACTTATGTGTTACCCCATAAAAGTTTTAGGGAATTTAATAAATCTAACCCATGCACCATCTTAGTTGGACCACCTCATAGAACTTATCAACCTGACTCAAATGTTGTATGGACTTGAGGCCTTGTTGAACCGAGGCCTTTAAAAAGTTATCATATATTTTCAATACTTTTGCACCCAGACTCAAACCTTAGTCTGATCCCGGCTTTTAAGGGGCAGTCTCACCCCACCCATATTTTTTGAGTAGGCAAGCTCGAACTTAGTATCTAGGACTTGATATACACCTAAACTCAGGTCGTTCAATCCCTATTGATAATAGAAATGGGCTAGTCCGGAAACTGGCCCATTGAAATTCCTACATACGATTTTAATACCTTTTTTCTCTCTAATTATTTATACTAATATAAAATACAATATACCTAATTTTAATAAAATAAAAATTATTTTTTATTAGGGCCCAGGTTGAGCACAGGCGTGGAGCCTATAAGTTTACTTTGACAAAATCTTATGATGGAATTGATTAAGGTTTTTTTTTTTTTTTTTGTGGGAGTTTGTTTACTGGTATGTAAGATCCATGGTTCAGATGTACACAAGAAAGGTAATACATTTTTCTTTTTCTTAATTTTTGAATCGATTCATCTACACTGAGATGCTCCAAAGAATGATGGCATCTTTGGTTTGATTTGTACCTTATTTCTTTACAGGAAAGTGAAAACTAATTAAAGGATTGATTTCCTTTATTTATTTATTTTACTTCATTATTCTTCTTTTTCTTTTCGAGGGACTCATCTCAGCCAAACTCACATTCCATACGATGTACCTAAAAGACTGAGCCCCAGCCGAATATTGATGTATTTGTTGGAAAATGGGACGTATTTTTTTTTCTCATTTTTTTCCATCTTTGAATGGTATCATTTTTTCTTTTTACTTCCATCCAGAATTTTCTCTTTTTTTAGTGGGGATTTTCAACCCATGCATTTTTTCAATTTACAAAGATTTTATAAGTGTGATATTACAAGATTCTCATTATTATTTTTCAAGATAATTTCTTTCTTTTACCATAAAATCTTAAGATTTTCACCACTTTATTTTCTTTTAAGAATTCTTAAAAATAATAATAGTGGATTATTCTTTTATAGTTTTAATTATTCTAATAATTTATTATATCTTTGTTTTGGCCCGAGTTCAGCACGGGCGTTTGTTGCTAGTATTGGAATTAAATCAAACAAAATCGAAATCCCAACCCTATGTCTTGCATCTTTCCATCTCTCATCACCCATTTGCAAAATCACAACCTAACATAAAAAACCCATGGCCCCTACAACCCACGATTCTTCCTCCCTCTATTCGTCCATCCAAACACCACCAACCCTTAGTAGCACGAAGCGGGAGCGGGAGCGGGAGCGGGGGAGCGGACGAGGGAGCGGACGAACACAAAAGTGTGGGAGCGCCGTCGGGAGCGTTCAGGAAAAATTATGAGTATTTTTTTTATTTTTTTAATATAGTTAAATGTCAAACATAAAATATCATTCTACCACTTAAATTACAAAACATCAAAAATTTTATAATTTTTATATGTGATTCTAGCTGTTCTCTGTATCTTAGTTCCTATGATGGGAGCGCGGGAGCGAGGTTCCGAGGTGGGAGCGCCACCCATATAGGAGTTTCCTGCAACTATGGTCACTGGAAACTCACTTGTCTCAATTGCCTCTCCACATGTAGTTCTTACAAGCATTACCGCTCCTTCGTTCATGTCTTTAATAAGTTCAATATAAACTCTTGAGCATTCCATTTATCTAAAACCCCCAAAAAAAATTTAAGTGTATAGGTGTAAATAGTTAAAATAAAATCTAAACAATCAATCTTTACACAATAAGTTATCGCTTTAATTGAGCGTTTCATTAAGAAACTAGAAAAATAAAATAAAAAAGAAGATATAGACAAGCCTCATACATACAATCAAACCCTTTAATCAAATGTGTGTTCTTTATTCATCTCTAAAACCTCCACAAAGTCCTAAAAATTCTTAAGAGATTTTGTTCACTATTAAATAATCTTTTAAAAATAAAAACACTAAAAGAGAGAAAGAAAGGAAAAAAGCCAAAAGGTAAAAGACTATTAATATTAACTTATTGGTTCTAGCTATGCTCACTTAGTTGAATCACTTGAATCATAAGATTAGATGAAATGCGTATCAAATCATAAGATTAGTCTGTAAATAGGATTTGTTGTATAGATATAAATCGATTTTCTTATTATTTGTGATACAAATTGTAGGATTGTGATAGCAATGACTGTACACTACGAGTAGTTTGAAGGCATGCGCCATGTCTACTTGGTGATGTCTACTTGGTGGTCCATTGGCTCTTTTTTTTTTTTAACACAGGTCACAATCTAAATGGGTTAAAAATTCTACATGTCTAGTGCTCTATGAAATGGGTTTTTTTTTTTTTTTTTTCATACCTTTCTCGACCTTTTGCTCAGATCACATGATGTACTAAATTTGATGATATGATGCCACAAGGTGATAGCAAGATTTGTTAGGATCTATATACAGGTCAAGGGATCAAAGGAGTACTATAATTTACAACTACAGACGGCAACGACACGACCTGTCTATTGTGTTTCCATATTATTGTGTTTCCATATTGCTGTTTCTTTCCTGACTGGAAGGGGATTAAATATGCATCAGTAGGCTGGAATGTTCCAATGATGTTCAAAACAATAAATATACGAATCCCCAGGGTTGAATCCCTAGGGCTGAAATAGAATAAAGCTCCTTTTCATGTAGCACTACAGGTTTTAAGATACCATGAGTGTGTTTCATAGATCTAACTGATCTGTGGTGGAAAGTCATTTTAACATAGGAAATAAGATGTGATATCAAATTAATGTCAAACTCAACCCCAAACCCAGACCAAAATCCTCTAAACCCTGCCTCTCATTCAAATTTCACCAACCCAACGATCCTCAAAATCTTTTCTCTACTGCAAAAATGCACCAATCTCAATCTTATCAAACAAGCCCATGCCAAGATCTTCCTTCATGGTCTCCACAACCATTTCCTTCTAATAACCAAACTCACCCTCTTATACATCTCTTTCAATTCCATCCACTCTGCAAATCTTTCTTTTATCAAAATTCAAAACCCAAACAGCTACACATGGAATATGATGATAAGGGGTAATTCCACAAATGGCTTATTCCACCACTCCTTAAAGCTCTATTCCAAAATGATAGAATCTGGTCTAAAAACCAGATAAGTACACGTTCCCCTTCGCCCTCAAATCATGTGCTGGGCTATCTGATTTGCAGATGGGAAAACAGATTCACCAGCATCTCCTCTGCCATGGCTGCAGCAATGATCTCTTTGTTGATGCTGCTTTGGTTGACATGTATGCGAAATGTAGCTGCGTTGAAGATGCCTGCCTTGTATTTGATAAAATGCCAGTTGGGGATTTGGTTTATTGGACTTCCATGATATGTGGGTATGTTCATAATGGTTATTATGGTGAGACTCTGGAGTTTTTCGACCTCATGCGGCGCTTTGATGTGAAACCGAATCTGGTGAGTTTATTGAGTGTCCTGTTGGCATGTTGTCATCTCTGAGCATTGAGGAAGGGTAAGTGGTTCCATAATTATGTGATTCAAACAGGCTTAGACTCTGACATCTTGATCTCAACTGCAGTGATTGATATGTATGCTAAGTGCGGAAGCTTGGATTTAGCACAGTATCTATTTGATCAGACCAGCGGGAAAGATATTGTCTGCTGCAGTGCGATGATTGCATGTTATGGAGCTCATGGTCTTGGGAGGAAGGCTGTCAACATCTTCAATCAAATGATCGATGCTGGAGTTGTAGGTGCAGAAAAATAATGACCCACAATAATCGGGGTGCCTTACAGGACTTATCCAAATGAAGAAGACGACCGGCTGCCTGAAAGCCTGAAAGGGAAGAGCAAACGGTCAGAGGACCCTGGCCTGGGCGGCGCAAGGCCCTCCGATGCCTAAGTCAGTGAATGAACAAGGACAGAGGAAGGAGAGGAAGAAGAGAGGCAGAGTAACCACTCTCTGGGTTGGATTGTGCGTACCTTTGCATGTGAAATGAGGCTCTATTTATAGACGCCTGGACGATATCTTTGGATGATATTTTGGTGTGGATCCCATGACTTGACGGAGAAGTCGTCATCAGCCCACAAAGTAATAAATGCGGTCCAATCCAGCCCACTTTGCATTTAATGCCAGTCGGATCGGCCCATATCGTATTAAATGCGTGTCACGTTGGGCCAGATTGTGTTTGATGCCTTTGGCGGTAGGGGTACCATCGGATCCACCCTCGGGCCTTGCCCCGACTTGGCCTCAGCCGCTGGATGCCGCCCTGTCAGGGATCTGGCGAAGATTGTGGACGGCTGGATGTCGCATCTGTCTCACTGGCTCGCGCCCCTATTCCTCCACGTGTCCGATGACGTGGGGGGCGAAGGGCGCGAGTGGAGATTCTCTTCCTGCTTCGGCTTTCGTCCCGGCACCTTCGGCCGAGGTGGAGTTTTCAGCCGAGGTGGGCACCTAGGTAGCTGAGCTCGGCGCTAGCGGCCCGGACCTGCCTGAGTTCGGCTGGGGCCCCTGTCCTGGTAGCCGAGGTGAGTCTGGTGCCACGTAGGTGGCGCGTGGATGGCACGTGAGAATGCTTAGTACCATTTGATGGCTGTGATTAGCGTAATCCTGGAGCTTTGGAAATCTCCCCACACAATTGGCCCCTAGCTTTTGACCTCTTAAGCGTCCTAGCCTTTAGTGGTCAGAAGCTAGAGAACCTGTCCGGAGATGCAGCGATCATTGCCTGGTGTCGTTTCAACTTCTCTGAGGCAATAAATGCTTTGTCCTGTCCGTCCTGGGAAGCGAACCTACGATTACACATGTAGCCTCTTCACTGATTGCGCTGTCTCATTGATGGAACAGGCGCGGATTGCGAAATCCGTCTCTTCGAATTCGAAAGTGGCGCCCAAAGAGGGTTCCCTTTCTATAAATAGGGTCATCTCCTTTCTTCCTTCTTTCTGATTTCCTTCGCCCCTGGCTTCGATTTCTGCTCTGTTCTTCGAGATTTCTCTGGCGAAGACGACCGTAGGACGCACCCAGATCTGTTTTTGACTCGCCCTTCTGTTTCTGTAAATAACTTTGTGCCCCTGTCTGGTTTTTAGGGTTTCTTCACCTTTAGGGTTTCTTTCCGCTGTCTTCTTCTTTTAGACATGGGCACCCCTAGGTTTCGGTTAGATACAGACGAGGGCATGGCTAGGTTTAGGGCTACTTATAACATCCCGGAGGGAGTCCGCCTCAGGCCGGCGGATCCCATCGACCAGGCCACGCGCGGCTGGTCCTGCGGCTGGATACCGTTCCCTCTGATCTCCGTGATCGAGGGCGGGGTCAGATTTCCTCTGCACCCCCTCCTTAGGGCCTGCCTTAGCATGTGGTCGATTACCCCGTGCCAGCTGATGCCCAATAGCTTCAAAGTCATCATGGGCACGGCGAAACTGAACGAGATCTTGGGGACCAACCTGGGTGTCCATGACATCGAGGACGTCTATGACATCTGCAAGGCTGGGGGAGACAATTACTATCTCCGGGTGAAGCAGCGCCGAATAGGCTTCGTCCTGGCCCTGGAGGATTCCGGTAAGAACGCCGAGGAGGACCTCTTCTGTGTGTCTGGGGACTGGGAATTCGGCGCTGGCGAGGATAGGAGATTGATGGTCCCTCGCCACCTCGGGGCCGTCCCAAGTAATTACTGCTTCTTTTCTCTGTTTGTTTTGCTCAACCTTTATGTTGCCGAGCTGATACCCTTTGTTGTTTGTGGCGCATAACTGCACGCGAGGCGACGCCAAGCTGTGAGTGAAGGCTGGAGGAAGAACATCGACGATCACAAGAAGGTCGAGAGATACAAAGGGCACGAGACCAGATCGGCTTGGAAGCTGCTAGGGTATACGCCGAGGTACCGCGGCCACTACAGGAGAATTAGAGCAATTCCGGGGACGAGCCGCAGCTCGATCATCCTCCCGTCACCTTGGCGGTGCCTGCCGGGGTCCCTTTAGTCGACCCTGCTGCAAGCCGAGCCGCGTCTGGTGCTGAGGCATCTACTTCTTCTAGCTCAGAGTCGTCGAACCTGAGGGAGATAGTGGACGCCTATTCATCCGACCAGGAGGAAGGGATGGAGGGAGGATCAAGAGTGCCTGGTACCAAAGATCCGGTGGCCAAGTTCAGGCAAAGATCTTCATCTTCTGCGACACCCTTGTCCGCCAGCACCCGCATGGCTTCGGGCTCAGGGGATGCTGCCGCCACTTCTGCCCCTGCCCCTACACCGAGCGAGGGAGCGCGGCGACGCTCGCCGGATCGCCCGAGGGAGGGGTCCCCGCCCAGGAAGAAGTCCAAGGCGGGCGAGAAGGCCTCGGGGGCTGAACAGCCCCCGAAGGTTAAGACCCCTGCGCGAGCTCCTGGAGGCAAGGCTCCGGCTGAGAAGAGCGCGCCAGTCAGTAAAGTGACTAGCGGGGCGGCCCGCGAGCTAACCGTTTCGGTAGGGCAAGGGTCCGGATCGGCCTCCGGACCTCGAACTGCCCCAGCGGCATGGAGACCCAGGATGGAGACGCAGCCCGGGAAGCCTCTAAACGTCGAGGACCGGCTGATGGGGAACACTGACGTCATCGGAGCCATCGCAAAAGCTTGCGCCTTGCCGCGTGACATGGAAGTGCAAGCGAGGTATGATAATGAGAGTCTGATGGTCTCGGCGATCCAGGCTAACCTTTTGGTAAGTATTTTCGACGCCTTTCTTCTAGTGCTTTAGTTCGGCTGCTGTTACTTGACTCACTCTTTCCTTTTGCAGAACGTGCAGAGGCTCCTGGCAGTGATGGAAAGGAGTGACAGGAACGTTGCCAAGGTCACCCAGCTGGAGTCTGAGAGGGAGAGGCTAAAGAAAGAGCTGGAAGAGCTGAGGAAGAGCAGCGCCGAGGCGGCCGCTCAGCTGGAGGTAACTCTGGTCAGTGTTACTGACCTCACGTCGCAGACTCATCAACTGAAGGGTGATATCTGGACGAAGACCAAGAGGATTGCCGAGCTGGAGTCGGAATTGGCCAGATCGAGGTCTGAATCGGCGGCTGAGGCGACGAGGCTGGGCGGTGAAGTGCTGGCCGGGCGCGCCGAAATCGAGAAGCTGAAGTGAGGGAACGCCGAGCTGAAGCAGGAGAAGGCTTCTCTGCTGTCCGAGGCGCAATCCTCTTTCCAGAGGGGGGTGGACCAGGCCATTGAAGAATATGAGAAGTAGGTGGAGGAAATTACCTCCATTTTGTTCGAGGAAGGGTGCTTGGCCGCACTGAGGCATGCGGGGGTTCCCGAAGACCACCCGGTCTATCGGTACTTGCCGAAGTACTCGGACCCAGTTCCTGAGCCGAGCTCTGCTCCTCTGGGCGAGAGTGCCCCAGTCGAAGCCCCTACAGCTGACCCTGCCACGGATGTCGCTCCAATTGCCCTGCCTGCCAGCGATGCCCTGGTCGCGCCTCAAGGCGAAGCTTCTTCCGCCCCTGTTGCTGGTGACGCACCAGACAAAGCCGCGGTCGTAGCCGAGACCGCTGGTTCGTCAGAGTTGGTGATCATACTGGTGGAGTCGCCGAAGCCGCAGTAGTTGCACCTTGCTCTTTGTAACTTTTCCTTTCTATCTTTGTTATGCAACTTTCAGCCCTGTAATATCTTTTGGCTTTAATGAAAAACAGAGCTTCTTTACTTGTGCATTTTCTCTCCTTCTCTTTCTTTTGAATTTGGCTGAGTACCTTTTCACGTGATGTAAAGTGTGAGTTTTGGGTCAGAGAGAGTATCGAACGATCTTCATAGCTATCTGTGCCGATTCTCCGTATTCTGGAGACCATAAATAGCAGTAAGTGTTGCGGTACGGCCAATGAGGAAAATGGGCGGATGGCTCCACGTGGTGTCATCGGAACCGCTGGCCAGCGTATAAGAAGTCGTGCATCTCACGTAAGGCGTGGGAGACCTCGCCTCTTAATTTCTTTCGAAGACCGGGCCCTTCTTCTTCCTATAAATGGGAGTGGTAGGCTCGCCATGGGAGAGAAAAGAGAACTAGGATAGCATAATCCATATAGACATAGGAGCCTGTCTTTCTCTGCTAACCAACTCAGCAGCCATGTTTGGTAGATCATTAGGAATATTTGACCCGGGGGGAACCCTTGCGCCAGAAGATGGCTTTCTCCGAGGGGGAAAGTCTGTCGTAGTCTGCACGCTCTCTGAAGACGATCCTCGTGGACTGCACGCTCTCTGAACGCGGGTCCACGGCCAACCCTCCCCGGCGCGGTTGCATGGGAATCTTTGCAGTCGTGGGTTGGCGGTGCCTCGTGCGTTCGGCGGTCTTGTTTTCATCCCAAAGGACTCTGCGTGGAACCATGCTGCAGATCTTCTTGTGGGATGTCAAGACCTCCGAGCGGCGGGCAGGATCGAAAGGCCCTTGGACCGAGGGGGCTATTTTTTGCAAAGTTTGGTCTAACCGACCATAGGGTATTGTAGAGCTCAGTGAGGTCCAAGGTCTTCAAGTTTGCAGTCTGGAGGGCGTTGAAGAGCTCAAGGCGCTGGAGGCCGGACTGAAGAGTCGGTGAAGATCAGAGCCTCCCAGTTTTTATTTCTTTTTCTGCTTTCAGAGGACTGCAAGCCTCCTTGGTGTATTTGGTTTCTTTTTTGTACCCCATGTAATGAAGTAATCACAATGAATAAAAAGAACAGTTTTCATGATCATACAATTTGTGTACAATATTTCTTTTTTGCCTTTTTGAACATGCAATTGTGATACTTGTATTTCTGTGCTGCTTTTTTGCACTTTAGCGCCTGCACTGCTCTTTTTCTTTTGGAAACTGTCATTGGCCGAAATGGACCAGCACTGGCCGAGATGAACTATCTCGCGCCGAGATGAACCCAGAATCTTGATGATCTCGGCTGTGCGAGCCTGAGTTCGGGAACGATCTTGAGTGATGTATGAACCCGGAATTTAGGAAGCGACCAGGTATGAATCCGAAGCCTCTCCTAGGGTTAGGAACCCAAACTTTAGGAAACGACTTGAGTGTACGAACTCGGAGCCTTTTCCAGGGTCAAGGACCCAAACTTTAGGAGACGACTGAGTGTATGAACTCGGAGCCTTCTCCAGGGCCAAGGACCTAAACTTTAGGAGACGGCTGAGTGTATGAACTCGGAGCCTTCTCCAGGGTCAAGGACCCAAACTTTAGGAGACGACTGAGTGTATGAACTCGGAGCCTTCTCCAGGGTCAAGGACCCAAACTTTAGGAGACGACTGAGTGTATGAACTCAGAGCCTTCTCCAGGGTCAAGGACCCAAACTTTAGGAAGTGACTGGATGTATGGATCCGGAGTCCCTTCCAGGGTCGAGGACCCAGAGCGGCCGAACTCAGATAGGGAGAGATGACACAGATTGTTGGCAAATGCTACTTTCATTGATTCTGGGACTCATGTTACATCTTTTTAAAAATAGAATTTCTTCAAATGGGATGCATTCCACTGTCTCAGTAATGGCTTGCCTTCCAAATCTTCGAGCTTGTAGGAGGATCGTCCTGCCAGTGAGACCACCCTGAACGGGCCATGCCAGTTCGGGGCCAGCTTTCCTTCGTTTGGATCCTTGTCGGCTGGCAGGGTCTTCTTCAGGACTAACTCTCCTACGGAGAAACTTCTTTCTCTGACTTTTTCATTGTAGCCTCTGGCTAGCTGTTGCTGATAGTCAGTTAGTCGTAAGGCTACTGCTTCTCGACGCTCATCCGATAAGTCCAGCTCCATCGCCAAGTTTGTTTCGTTTCGGCCCTGGTCGACCAACTCTGTCCTCAGGGTGGGGAGGCCAATTTCCAAGGGAATGACTGCCTCCATCCCATAAGCCAGAGAGAAAGGGGTCGCCGAGGTGGATCGCCTTGGAGTTGTCCTGTACGCCCACAGCATGCTGGGAAGCTCCTCTACCCATCTCCCCTTTGCCTTGTCTAATCGCTTCTTCAGGCCGTCCAGAATTATCTTGTTGGAAATTTCGGCCTGCCATTGCTCTGTGGATACGCCGGAGTGGAGTATGGTTTCTGATGCCATGTTCTTGGCAGAAGTCCTTGAAGGATTTGGAGTCGAACTGAGTCCCGTTGTCCGAAATCAGGGTCCTGGGGATGCCGAACCTCGTTATGATGTTCTTCCATACGAAGTTCCTGGAATCCCTATCCGTGATGGAGGACAGCGGCTCAGCTTCTATCCACTTCGTGAAGTAATCCGTCGCAACGATCAGCCACCTCTTGTTCCCCGGGGCACGGTGAAGAGGCCCCACAATGTCCAGCCCCCATTGAGCGAATGGCCATGGACTAGAGAGGGGACTCAGGTCTTGCGCTGGCTGATGAAGAGAGTGGGAGAACTTCTGGCACTTCTCGCATTTCCTGGCGTACACTTGCACATCCTTCTGCATGTAGGGCCACCAATAACCTTGGCTTATTACCCTGTAGGCCAGTGATCGGCCCCCGATGTGGCTACCACAGATTCCTTCATGGATTTCATACAGAAAGTTGTCCACCTTGGTCGGGTGGACGCATTGGAGGTATGGACCCCTGAATGATTTTCTGTAGAGTTTGCCTTCGGGAGACAGGCAGAATCGAGCTGCCTTGAGTCTGATTCGATGGGCTTCGGTCTTGTCCTCGGGGAGCTGGTCGTCCTTCAGGTAGGAGATGATTGGGTCCATCCAGCTCGGGCCGAGATCAACACAAAGGACTTGCCGAGGTGAGTGGAGCTCTAAGCTTGATCTTGATATCGATCCAACTTCGACAGTCCTTCTCTTTCCTGCTTCGACAGCGAAGGCCAAGTTTGCAAGCGCATCAGCGTGCGTGTTGGTGTCTCTAGAGATTTGCCTGACCTCGGCTGTCTTGAAATGAGAGAGCAGCTTTTGCACGAGGGCTAAGTAGGCCGCCATCCTGTCGTCCCTAGGCCTGGTAGTCCCCAGCGAGCTGGCTAGTCACCAGTTGCGAATCGCTGAAGATCACCAGGTGCCGGGCTCCGAAGATTCGGGCGCTGTTCAACCCTGCTATCAGTGCTTCATACTCTGCTTCATTGTTTGTTGCTTTGAAGTCCAAGGTGAAGGCTTGCTCTATGACCAGTCCCTCTGGCTATTGGAGGACTATGCCGGTGCCAGCTCGCTTGAGGTGGACGAACCGTCAACAAAGACCTTCCACGCTCATGCCCTACGCCCCCCAGTTCCGTGCCGGGCTGGGTCGGAGCCGAGCTTGGCGAGACGAACTCGACAATGAAGTCAGCCAGAATTTGGGCTTTGATCGCAGTCCGGGGACGGTACTGGATGTCATACTGTCCCAGTTCGACTGCCCACTTTGAAATTCGCCCTGAAAAGTCAGCCTTTTTTAAAATAGAACGGAGTGGATGCTCCGTGATCACCACAACGGTGTGGGACTGGAAATAATGGGAGACCTTGCGGGAGGCGTTGACGAGTGCCAGTGCGAGCTTCTCCAACAAAAGGTATCTGGTCTCGGCGTCAAGCAGGATCTTGCTTGTATAGTAAATTGGTTTTTGTACTCCTTCGTCCTCTCTGATGAGGACGGAGCTCATCGCATGATCCGAGACCGCAAGATATAGATACAAAATCTCCCCCTGAGTTGGGGTAGAAAGTAAAGGAGGTGAAGACAAATAAGTTTTGAGTGCTGCCAACGCTTGGTCGCACTCAGGGGTCCACTGGAATTTTAAATTTTTTCTCAGAAACTGAAAGAAAGGTCTGCACTTATCTGATGACCGGCTGATGAAACGATTGAGTGCTGCAGCCATGCCTGTGAGTTTCTGAACTTCCTTTGTACTAGATGGGCTCTGGATGCCCAAGATTGCAGTGATCTGGTCCGAGTTGGCCTCTATTCCCCTCTGCGTTACCAGGCTTCCGAGGAACTTGCCAGAAGCCACGCCGAAGGCGCACTTGGAAGCATTGAGCTTGAGTTTGAACGCGCGAAGGATGCTGAAGACTTGGGCCAGATCCACCAGATGGTCGCTGGAGTGCTTTGAATTGACGACCATGTCGTCAATGTAGACTTCCACCATCTTGCCGAGCTGAGCCTGGAACATCTTCATTACGAGGCGCTGATATGTTGCCCCCGCGTTCTTTAGCCCGAAGGGCATGACTTTATAGCAATAAGTACCACGGGGGTTATGAAAGCGGTTTTCTCCTCGTCTGGCTCATACATCGAGATTTGATGGTAGCCTCTGTAGGCGTCAAGGAAGCTCATTCGGTCGTGGCCGGCGGTGGCGTCGATCATTTGATCAATCTTCGGAAGGGGGAAACTATCTTTAGGGCAGGCCCTGTTGAGATCGGTGAAGTCCACGCACACCCTCCATTTGCCTGTTTTCTTCTTAACCACCACCGTATTGGCCAGCCAAACCGGGTACTGGACTTCCCGGATTGCGCCTGGCTCCAGTAACTTGCCGACCTCGTCGACCACCACGTCTGTCTGCTGGATCCCCGTCCTTCGGGCTTTCTGCACCACTGGCTTGTGGCTGGGATCCACATTCAGCCTGTGGCACATGACCTCAGGGTCGACCCCAGGCATTTCGCTCGGGGTCCAAGCGAAGACATCCACATTCTGCATTAGAAATCTCGAGAGCTCGGCTCTCTCTTCGTCTGGCAGCTGCGTGCCAATCAGAAAAAATCTATCAGGGTCTGCTGGATCGAGCCTGACTTCGGCTAGGTCTTCAATACTTTTCTTGTCAGGGTCTCGGCCGATCTCTTCAAGACCCTTTTCAAACTCCGCCAGGTTGACGCGCTCTGGCTCCTTCTCTGCTGGGACCACGGCCAGCATGCACTGCCTAGCTTGCTGCTGATCTCCCTCTACTGTGACCACTTCCATCTTGCCCTCCTTGCTCTCGAGCACGAACTTTAGCTTCTGGTGGAGGGAAGAGGGGACTGCTTCCAACTTGTGGAGCCACGTTCTACACAGGATGGCGTTGTAGGGAGAAAGGGCATCCACGACTAGGAAGTCGGCCAACACGGAGGCCCCGCCCACTCGGGTTTCCAGGGTGATTTTACCCTGGGGATAAACTGGTTTGGCGGATAACCCAAGCAAGGGTGCACGGACCTCCGTGAGGTCGGCTTCGGAGAGGTTCATTTTCTTGAAGCAGTCATAGTAGAGGACCTCGGAAGAGCTGTCGGAGTCAACGAAGATCTTCTTCACAGTGAAGTCCTTCAGCTTCATGGTCAAGAGTAGAGGGTCGCTGTGAGGGAGTTGGATTCCCTCCAGATCTTTGTCTGAGAAAGAGATTGCTGGACGGTCGCGGCGAGGTCTCTTGGGCGCTGGCCCGAGCTCGGCTCTCATCACTTCCTTCCCGTGCGAGGCCCGCCTGGCTTCGGCACGAGCCTGCGGGCTGTCTCGAGCCAAGAGAGAGGGAGCAGAGGGCGCCAGGTGGATTACATTGATTATCTTTTCGGAGTCTTCACTGTCCGGATCCCTGGCCACGCTCTGATGAGCTCGGCTATCGCCGCCGTTGCCGACGTCTCCCGCCTTCACGAACTCCGCGAGATGGCCTTCCTTGGCGAGCCTCTCCAAGTGAAACCTTAGAGTTCTGCAATCTTCGGTTCTGTGCCCGTTACCCTTATGGTAGGCACAGAACTTGGATTGGTCACGAGTGGAGGGATCGCCTGTCAAGGGACGAGGCCATCTGAAGAATGGCTGGGATTTGACTTTGTTCATAACTTGGTGGATTGGCTCTTTGAAGGTGATGCTCATGGCCTGGTAGGTGTCGGAGGGAGGTCTGGCCCTCCTGCCGCCCCCAAACCGGGACGTTGAGGGTCTCGCCGAATTAGAGACACATGCCTACTTCGGCTCTTGCCTCTGGAATGGATTTTTACCCCGCTGCTAGGGCTGGCTGCTCCTTTCCTTGGGCTCCGGGCCTGCGATCTCCCGGCCTTCCTCCTCCCGAGCTCTGATTTCGTCCTCCTCCCGGGCGATAAAGCGTTTTATCCGGGACATCAAGGCCGGCATGGAGGGAGCGGGATCTCCCGCCAAATCTTTCCGCAGCTCGTGCCCTAGTAACAGGGCATTCTGGAAGACGAAAGTCGCCACCTCCTCTCTGGTATCTTCGATTTGGCTGTAAATTGCCCAGAACCGTCGGGCGAACTGGGTGAGGGTCTCGCCCTACTTCATCTTTAAAGCGAGGATGTCAGCATCGGTTTTGGGGACGACGCCGTAGGCTTGGAACTTCTTCAGGAAAGAGAGTTGGAGTTCCTTCCAACTCGAAATAGACTTCTCTGGCAGAGCGTAGAACCACTTCAGGGGGAGGTCGCTCAAACTGGAGGAAAAGATTTTGCAGTTGAGATGGCCCTCGTTTCCCCAGATGGACATCTTTTGGGAGAAATGACGGAGGTGAGCAGACGGGCCGGACAGTCCGTCATAAGGGACGAACCGCAGGACTGAGAACTTTTTGGGCAAGGGAGTTCTCTCGATGTCCCGGGTGAAGGGAGAGGCCCCCAGATCGGTGGGGCCACAGATCTCTTGCTGGCCTCGCATCTCCAGATTGCGCTGGAAAGCTAGCATGATGCGCTTGTCGAGCCGCTCCTGCTCGTCATCCTTCTCTGGTGTCGGCGCTCTTGGCTTCCGCTTTGCATGGCTTCGACCATGGTGGCTATGAGCTCGCCCGTCGCGGCCGCGATGGCTACGGGTGTTGCTCGAGCCTTCATCGTAGGCATGGCTGCGCTTCTGATCCAGAAAGGCTCTTAGATCCTCTCGGGATGGCTGGATTACCTTGCTTTGGACAGCTCTCTTCTTGCCTCGGGGCTCTGAGGGCTGCCTTTGAGAGGCATTTTGCACCGCCCTCAGCTGCTGCTGGAGCTGCCGGATTACTCGCTCCTGCTCCTGGAGGAGAGCATTTTGAGCCGCGATGTCTCCTCCAGCATCAGGGGGTTGCACGCGGCGTGGCTCCTCCACTGCTGGAGCTTTGCCTTTGAGAGGGTGCTCACGTCGACGCTCTCCCCGTGGGGGAGGCGGGACTTCATCGTCAGAGCACGAGGTCTCGACTCCCTCTCGGAAGGGAGATTCGACGAAAGGTCGCGAGGCTACGCGCTCCTCGCCTGCTGACGCGCCATGGTCCGCTCCGGGCCGTCCCTGAGGAGGGATGCCCGTCGACGGGCCCGGACGCTCTAATATTGTTCGCTGGGACTCTCCGCCCTTCTTAGCTTTCGGAGGCATGGTTTTTGGGAAAAATGATTGGGAAGGTTGGGAAGGTTGGGATAGTGCTTCCCCACAGACGGCGCCAATTGTAGGTGCAGAAAAATAATGACCCACAATAATCGGGGTGCCTTACAGGACTTATCCAAATGAAGAAGACGACCGGCTGCCTGAAAGCCTGAAAGGGAAGAGCAAACGGTCAGAGGACCCTGGCCTGGGCGGCGCAAGGCCCTCCGATGCCTAAGTCAGTGAATGAACTAGGACAAAGGAAGGAGAGGAAGAAGAGAGGCAGAGTAACCACTCTCTGGGTTGGATTGTGCGTACCTTTGCATGTGAAATGAGGCTCTATTTATAGACGCCTGGACGATATCTTTGGATGATATTTTGGTGTGGATCCCATGACTTGACGGGGAAGTCGTCATCAGCCCACAAAGTAATAAATGCGGTCCAATCCAGCCCACTTTGCATTTAATGCCAGTCGGATCGGCCCATATCGTATTAAATGCGTGTCACGTTGGGCCAGATTGTGTTTGACGCCTTTGGCGGTAGGGGTACCATCGGATCCACCCTCGGGCCTTGCCCCGACTTGGCCTCAGCCACTGGATGCCGCCCTGTCAGGGATCTAGGGAAGATTGTGGACGGCTGGATGTCGCATCTGTCTCACTGGCTCGCGCCCCTATTCCTCCACGTGTCCGATGACGTGGAGGGCGAAGGGCGCGAGTGGAGATTCTCTTCCTGCTTCGGCTTTCGTCCCGGCACCTTCGGCCGAGGTGGAGTTTTCAGCCGAGGTGGGCACCTAGGTAGCTGAGCTCGGCGCTAGCGGCCAGGATCTGCCTGACTTTGGCTGGGGCCCTGTCCTGGTAGCCGAGGTGAGTCTGGTGGCATGTAGGTGGCGCGTGGGAATGCTTAGTCCCATTTGATGGCTGTGATTAACGTAATCCTGGAGCTTTGGAAATCTTCCCACACAGGAGTGAAACCAAACACCGTCACTTTTTCTTGTCTCCTATCTGCTTACAGCCATTCTGGGTTGCTGGAGGAAGGCCGAAGGTATTTTGAATCAATGGACAGACATTATGGGATTATGTTGAAGCTGAATCACTATGCTTGTATGGTGGATCTTCTTGGTCAGGCCGGACTTTTATTAGAATCTGAAGAACTTATATTGAGAATGCCATTGGAACCTGATCCCAGCATATGGGGTTCTCTGCTTGGTGCTTGTCGAATCTATGGTAATATAGATCTGGGAGCTAGAGCTGCAGATCGAAATTTTCAACTAGATCCTACTCAATCTGGGTACTATGTTTTACTCTCAAATATATATGCTGCTAAGTCGCGATGGGATGAAGTTCAGAAAGTCAGAGAGTTGATGGTGGGAAGAGGTGTAAATAAGATGCAAGGATTTAGTTTGATTGAATTCAATAATTGTGTTTATAAGTTTGGGATTGGTGACAGGTCGCATCCACAATCAGATAAGATCTACTCTTTCCTAGAAGAACTGGTTGCTCCAATGAGACATTTGGGTTATGTTCCCTTGACAGATTTTGCACTTCATGAGGTTGAATAAAGTTTTGTAACATTGAATGGGCAAGAGAAGGGACAAAATTTGATATTAGAAGGGGCAAAAATTGATATGATAAGTTTTGTAACATGTATTTGATATATTTGTAGCTCCATATGTTTCTTGGGGTATTGGTTAGAGGCTATGAGAGATGAGATAGAATCAATTGAAAAGAACCAAGTATGGCAATTGGTTGATCTTCCAAAAGATCGAAAAGCCATTGGATGTAAATGGGTTCTTAAAAAGAAACTAAAGTCGGATGGATCCTTAGATAAGTATAAAGCATGGTTAGTAGCTAAGGGATTCACACAAGTGGAAGGAATAGATTACGAGGAGACGTTTTCTCCGGTCGTAAAATTCCAATCCATACGAACCTTAGCGGCATTGGTAGCATGTCGTGACCTTGAATTGCACCAGATGGATGTGAAAACCGCATTCTTGAATGGTGAATTAGAAGAAGAGATTTATATGAAACAACCCGAGGGGTTTGTGGTGCAAGGTCACGAGGACAAAGTGTACAAACTTAATAGGGCATTGTATGGATAAAAACAGGCCTCGAGACAATGGTATAGAAAATTTCACCAGGCCATAGGTGAAATAGGATTTGTCCCCAATAATGCAGACACATGTTTCTATATTAAACGCAGTGGGAGTAGTTACTTATATTTGTCATTATATGTGGATGACATTTTGATTGCTGGTGACCAATTGGAAGCCGTAAATGAAATCAAACAATGGTTAAAGTCAAGATTCGAGATGAAAGACATGGGTGAGGTAGAGTATGTCCTTGGCATTGAAATAACCCGTGATCGTCCGAATAGGCTATTGACTTTATCACAGAGATCCTATTTGGAAACTGTGTTGAAACGGTTTGATATGGCTATGTGTAAACCAATTGACACTCCCATCTGCAAGAGTATAAAATTGTCCAGCAATCAGGGACCCACAAACGAGCAGGGTAAGGAAGTGATGAGAATGAAACCTCACGCTCAAATTGTGGGCAGCATCATGTATGCGATGATGTGTACGAGACCAGACCTTGCATTCGCCATGGGTCTCGTAAGCAGATTCCTAAGTAACCCAGGGTTACAGCATTGGTATGCGGTTAAGAGGATTCTGCGGTACATCAAAGGAACAGTGAATCTTCGCCTATGTTATCAAGGTGAAGTCCTGGAACTGCGCGGCTACTCAGATGCAGATTGGGCCGGTGATTTAGACCAGAGAAAGTCAACAACCGGCTATGTGTTTACCCTCGGAGGAGGTGCAGTTTCTTGGGGTAGCAAGAAACAAACCTCTACGGCTATGTCAACAGCCGAAGCAGAGTATATAGCCTGCAGTACAGCAGTCCAGGAGGCTCTTTGGTTAAAATATTTCCTAACTGATTTGGAGATAATTAGAGAAAAAGAGCCTGTCCCGATGAACGTAGACAGCACATCTGCTATATCCATGGTGAATGAGACAAAGTTTAACAGCCGATCAAAACATGTTGAGATCAAGTATCACTTCATTAGAGAGAAGGCTGAAAAGAATGATATAGAAATTTTCTATATGCCTTCAGAGGAATTGATGGCTGATGCTCTCACCAAGGCTTTGCCTGCAGAGGTTTTTGCAAGGCATGTGATGTGCATGGGACTGAGATATATTTGATGTACATGGCATTCGTGCCAAGTGGGAGATTGTAGGAATCGTGTGGCCCGCATGCCACGGGTCCCACGTCAGATCAAGCAGGGCTGATGCCAACAGAGAATACAATCCCACTTAATGTAAGACTTGATCTGGTCCCACTAATAAGACTCCCAATAGGATTAGTGGATGTGGGTTTCTTGGCGAAGAAGTCTCTAGTAAGTATGACTCTTTGGAACTTGTCTATATAAGATAAGGGAGCCCTAGGGTTGTTATTATTCTATCTCACTGGAGAGACAAGAGGCAAAGAGATTTGCAGAGCTTCCCAATCGCAGGAACGCACATAGATCTCCGGCCGCGTGTCGGAGTCTCCGCATCCAAATCCATCACCATAATGCAAAAAATTTGGATTCTGTCTTCTAGACATTTTTTATTTATGGGTATCATAATGAAGTGTTGAAACTTGGGTTTTCTTAATTGAAGTTGTTAAAGAGTGATAGGTCTCTAGTCTGCTCTGTTACTCCCTTGTTTTGTCGTATACCTTGAAGCTTCGGAACTTGGGATTTCTTAGTTGAAGTAGTTAGAGTGAGGGTTTTGTTTTTCTGCTCTTTTTGTACTATTCATTTTCCAGTTAATGAAGCTAAGATACTTGGATTTTACATTGTTTATTGTTTTTTCTTCTTTATTCAGTTTGTTTGTAATGAGGGTTTGGGTTTTTTCTTTTTATTGAAGCCCTTAATTTGATGGAGTGTTGCAATTTGTTTGTGCTTTGATTTCGTGAGGAGTGCTTTTTTCTTTTTCCTTTTCTTTTTTCGTTCTCCTTTTGGTGAAGCTTGGGTGGCTTTTGCTACAGAAATTAGATTAATGGAATGACTGATTTGTTTTGACTTCGTTTTGTATTCCTTTTTTTTTCCCAACCTCTGCATTTTATATTGGATGTAATTGTTCTTTCTATTTTTCTTTTCTCCACGTTGAAGCTCTCTTTCGGGGTTTTCTCTACTTTAAAAAGCATTTTCAATTGATCATAGTAACCCCCTCAAATGAAAATCCAGGTTTTGCCACCGGAGAGAATCAAGGTGTTACACCCCGACCTTAATTAAGCATGTTTAGTGCTAATTAATCATATTTTAACTAAATTAATTATGCTTAGTTACTAATTATAGTAATTAGTGTTAATTGGTCCTTGTGAGTCTAGTTAGTTGAGTCTTGAGCCTAGACTAGATGAGTTGATATCGATTTGACTCAATTGAGTGGAGTCAAGGGTTTTTCCGTAATTATCGATTTTTTGCATTTTGCATCCTTTGCACGCCATTTTGACACCAACGCGTGTATCTCATCAAGCACGCCAACTTTCGTATTGGACTCGACCTCATTTGACCGACCGTTGTATTAGTGAACCACCATTTGACTCAAAATAAAAATATTCAAGCTTAAAGGACTTAGTTACAAAAAGGGACAACCCTATCCCTTTATAAGCCCGACTACCCATTCCATTTCATTCCTTTCATTTTCTCTTCTTCTCTACTACTACTCCTTTTCTCTTCCCTTCATATCATCTTCTCCAATCACCCTAGAGATTTCTTGCATGAGCTTTGAAGACTAAGAGTGGACTCTCCTTCATCCTCTACATTCTTCCCTCTATGCTTGTGGACAAGAACCCATCTTCATCACCTCCTATTTTCTTTAAATTCGGATTTATCACTAGAGGTAAGAGCCAAACCCCTTTTAAGTTATATTTTTAGGTTAATATGAGTTGAAATAGAGCCTTGAGGCTTGTAGCTAACATGCATTGCATTCTCATTCATCCTTCCATGGTTTTCCATTGTTAGGGTTTGTAGATTTGGGGTTTTTAGTCTCTTGAGCTAATTGAGTGAAGAGGACTTGAAAAGCTCTATTTGAGGCAAGTATAAGCTTTAATTAAGAATACATGGTGCTAATTCCTTGATTTGATTACCCATTCTATTTTATCTCTTATGGTGATTAGCCTCTTGATTATGGCTTGAAAATGAATATGATTTTAATTTTTATGGTTGGGTTGGAAAAATGGTAAACTAAGGTGTCTTGAATGGGTGGTGTATAAACAAATGAAACATAAATTTCATGTGTGCAGGTGGGGCTTGAATGAGGACATGTGTACATGTATGGAATCTTTTAATACAAATGCATGTGCATGTGAAATCCTTTATATAAATGCATGCGAATGGGTGGTGATTGAATGATGACATGTGCCATTACATGTTAAAAAGGAATGCACAGGTGGGACATTCAGAAAACATAGCACAAATGAGTGCATGACGAGAGACACAGAAGTGTCCCTTGCTATAGCGAGACCACTTTCTGTGGGCTCGCTATAGCGGGCCACAAGCTTGCTATAGCGAGATGTGGTTCTGCCTGGGCCCCGGGGTTTTGACCAAAAATACTTTTTAGGCCACTAAAAGTTGACGAATACTCCTAAATTGTATATTTACTAATTAACCACTTAGGATTTTGGGACTCCAAAGTACTTGTGGGACCCTAGAAAATGGCACCTTTGACCAAATCAACGGACCAATGGAATGGACCACATGAGAAATCATTGAGGCTAAGATTATTTCATGTGGAATTTATCTTTCGTCTAAGACCTTGTCATGGATGAGGCTTGGGGAACCCGATGCATTACATTTATACAAAGTGACACCAAATTAAAGATAGCCATACACCGGACCTCTAAACTTCATCGTGTGAGAAAGTGAAAGACGAGAGTCTAGTAAATGACCTTGATTCCTCTTGATTAATGCATGTGCATATTGAGGTTTATTTTCTATTCAACTTCCTAATTCTAAACAACAACTTATATGCATAAGTTGCTTCGTTTATTTTGTTATACTTGTACAGTTATATGGTATTCAATTGAAATTTGAGATGAGTAAGTTATGTATGAAATATTTGGGCATTATGATTCGATTTGATTCAAGTAAAAACAATCTTACTCGTGTGTATTTATTCAATTCGATTTGGTCTGGCACTACTGAGCTTCGACCTTGTGATACCTGACGGGGATTAAACTTGGTTTAGTTATTCGAGATCACTGCAGTAGATCATCTGGAGCACCGAAACTCCAGAACCGGGTAGCCAGCTAGCCTTTGACCGGGCCAGCTGGTGACATTCCAACTAGATTTGCTCTCTATTGAGATGATGAGCTTAATGTAGTAGCCAAATTAGTGTGCATTACTGTTCATTGATTCAAAAAGCATGAATTAGTCTATTTTGGCACAATTGTCTAGTTATTCCTTTATATTGACATCTTATTAATCAATCGTCATTTAATTCATTTTGGAACATAATGTATTTTCATTTTATTGCCTATACTTGCCAATTCGTCGTATTTGAGGTGCTATTCTTTGTGTCACAGGCACAGATGCAGATCCCAGGCTTGAGGAGGCCTAGACGGGAGAGGAGGAAGCCTAAGAGGTTCCTCCAGGATTAGAGGAGTGGCCCGATGTGGGGCAAGTGTAGAAACCCCACTTTTCGTAGTGCGCCACACACTTTTGAGAGCTGATAGCTAGAGTGTGACTACTTCTTTTTGTGTTGTCACACTAGGATCTTCTTTTAATTTAGTTATACTTTTGGTATTATTGTGTAGGGTATCTTGCAACCCTCTTTTGATAATAATGCATATATTTGTAAAAGTTCTTTTGTATTAAACTTGAATGTTTAAATGGACTGAATGGGGAATGATATTCATTTTGTAATTTCAGCTTCCGCTTACTTGAAATTTTTTAATTGGTTTAAGTGAGTTAGACTCACGAGTGGAATCGGTTTATCTCCTTCGTGTGATTGTATTTGACTCGCGACAGGTATTATCACACGGGAGTACGTGTGTCTCACCTCGGGGATTGCCCATAGGCCAGGGTAATTCGGGACCGGGATGTAACACAAGGTATTCCAAAAAGCTACTATTCAACTCTAAGGAGTGCCGCCGCACACCCCCCCCCCCCCCCCCCCCCCCAACACTACTAAAAAAATGGCTTGTTGTGTCCGTTTTTAAGTGACACAACAAGTCTGATGTGTCGGGTTTTTTAGTAGTGGCAAAGTGACATAAGTAGTGGTGACACAACAGATTTTAGTAAAACCGACACAACAGAGTATGCTACTTGTGTCGGTTTGTAAGCATAAACTGACACAACAGATATACCACTTGTGTCGTTTTTTAGCATTTCATATCTACAAACTTGATTTGGAAAGGCACAAACCGACACAAGAAGTAGAACTGTTGTGTCGGTTCTTCTTTAAACTGCATAAAATTGGATCCCCTCTTGTGTCACTTTTAGTAGATCACCTATTTCCAAAAAAGAATGTACCTATATATATATAAAATAACAATTGACCTGTATAGAAACATTGCCATCCACAACAATCTCAAAAACAATTTCATTTAACAATATACATATACATATACATATATATATATATATATATATGAGAACAACAATTGACCTGTATAGAAGCATTGCTCATCCACAACAATTAATCTCAAAAACAATTTCATTTCATTACTAAATAATTCCATTACATTTACAAAACCCATGCACAAAATATATATATAATTAGCCTGCTAGTCTAACACCATGCTTGAAAATGATTTCACGTCTAGCTTTTATCCATTCATCTACAAAAGCCGGCCACAAAATGATTTCACGTCATAGCCGCGCGCGTTCTATTAATTATAAGTTCAATCTACAAAAAAAGACAAAACAAAACAAAACAAATAGTTAGGATTCAATATATCGTAAAACGATAAAATTCATTATATAGTACAAAATGCAAATACGCTACATGTTCACATGGCATAACCTCAAATATGTATTTTTTAGGTCAAGGTAAGCAAAAAACAATTAAAACCAACAAAATCTAAAAAACACCTCATCCATTGATGAGTACAGGTGATCTATGAAGTTGAGTCAATACTGCTGGGTCTAGTCATGAATGCACTATACTACTTTTGGTACTATGAAGGCATTTATTTGGTGCTTTCTAGAAAGATGCAATAAAAAAAATAATTGCTGGAATGGCAAAAGAATTATTGTTGATGGGCATTTTTTGTCTTCCCTAAAAGAAAGAAAAAAAAATGACAAGATAATTGCTAATCAACCAAAACACAAGGTTAGCCAATCATTGAGCTGGGTCAGTTAAAAATGCAGCCATCTCTGGTTGTTAGACCACTTTCAGTGGGCTACCTCTTTCCTTTCCTCTATCATATAATACAAAATGCACAATCATGTAATCAATTCACAGTTTCCAAGAATTTTACATGTAAGCTGGGTCAGTTAAAAATGCAGCCATCTCTGGTTGTTAGACCACTTTCAGTGGGCTACCTCTTTCCTTTCCTCTATCATATAATACAAAATGCACAACCATGTAATCAATTCACAGTTTCCAAGAATTTTACATGTAGAAAGCTATTGTTTCAATGCCCAGACCCACTGCACCCAGTCCCACTTTCCAGCCCAACTGTAACTTTTTTTTTTTACCTTGTAACTTTTCCTTTTTAAAACTGACCAACTACGGCCCACTATCATATTGATTAATGCAAAAAAATCTACAACAAAATGAAAATCAAGGTGTTCTACAAGTAAAAAAATTTAATGGATCCTACTCCAACAAAATTGAAACATTACCATGGTGACTCAGTATAATAACTATTTGAAAATCTAAATAATATATTTTTACATGGAAACTTTGTGACACATGTCCTCGAATCTACATTGTAGGACCCACATAGAGATAGTTATGACCATTCAACGTTAATTTCATTTCCATGTCCTCTGCTTACAATCAGCTACTAGCATGTGTTCATTTATTTTTCTGCAGCAAACATTGATAGGGACTCAAAAGTAAAGGTTTGTAAAAGTGCAGTCAAGTGTCATAAATTTTACATCTACAGTATTGTAAGGAAAAGTAAGTGAGGTAATAAAATCATTGGCTGCTTCCATAACACACGTCTGTTGGGGCATATCCAATGACCTATATATGGCAATGAGACTACCTGTTGTGCATTTACAAAAGGGCATATCCAGGGAACCATTCTTATGTAACAAGACACCTCATAAAAAAAAATTAATTCATGATATCCTACCTGTTGTGCATTTGTTTCTTGGTGACACTACACCAGTGACTGATGCTCTGTCTCATTCAAAGTGGGAAAGTGGCAATGATACACAAAATGGAACCATTTTAGAGAGGAAAAAAAAATATATTCAAAGTGGGAAGTGGCAATGATACACAAAGGCTAGTAGCAAAAGGGTTTAAGCAATCTTATGGCATTATTCTCTGGTAGACTACAAAGACTTTGCATGGGCTGAAGCACTCACCAAGAGCATGGTTCAGAAGTTTTCAATGGAGTAGAATCATAGTTCTAATTAATTTAAGCCAATAGAGCCCAGATAATACATTACCCAAATAGCCATGATGCTCTATGTGATAAATACGTCGATAAAGTCAATGAAGTCTTGGCGAAGTACATTTATTTCCCTGGTCGTGTATTTGTCCTTGCTAGCCAACTCCATCACCTAAGTGAGTCGAGAAAAAAGTCGATCATGAAATTTTTTCGATATCATATTTTATTGTGTATATTGATGTGATGTATTAAAGAACATGGTAACTCTATTCACCTTCTTTTTTATTGGTAGACCAGCATCCTCGATCAAGTGCAGCATAAAGAGCATCACATAGTAACCACAATCTTCAACTCCCTTTTGTTGTGGGCACTTCACAAAAGAATATAAAACAATCAATTACATATATTCAACCAATAACAAAGATAAACATTGCACCTTTAGCGGAAAATAGTAGTTTACCTTCACATAGTTCCAATTTGGAATTGGATTGTTCTTTCTCTTTCCATGAGAGAAGTTTACTGCTTTGATTGCACTAACAAATTCAAGATTTTTGCAATAAGAACAAAAAAAACATTGTCAGCTCTGCTTGTAACTTATTTAAACACAACACATAATTTTCAATTCCCACTCTTCAACCCTACAAAAAATATATAACTCAATTAGATTTTATTGTATCAAACAAGAATGATCTGGTTGGAATTGCTGATATCAGAATGATGACAGATAGTTCATTATGCCAAAATATGTCTCTGATGTTTTGGATCAGTTCTGTAATGGCCCACATAAACTACCTTATTTAGACTTTCATACAAAATCACATGTACATATAAAAAAAAAATCAAAAGGAAAGAACATCAGAGACGATGCCTTTTGATACTAGCATTAATGCACTGAAATCTGCCCATTTGGCCCTTTTGACCGTGTGTAACTGGCACTCACAACTTTTAGGTAAGTCCCACAATTAAACAATAATAGAAATAAATCCATTAAATTGTGGGTTCTTCAGATGTGATCAGTCATACATGTAGATAAAAGAATCTGCTTGTGAGTAATGAAAATGGAAATAAAAGTCTTTCTAAAAATGGGCTTTTAATTCCATTGATCATGGAGGATCATGACCATACCCAGAAATCACATCAAGACAATGAATCATAGTTACACAGATTAATAGATCGGCATCAAGAATCTCATCCAGTAGAGATCTAAAAGAACCATGATGATGCGTCCATGCACAAAGGGAGCACTCAGCACAGTGCATCGGATGCATGAAAAACGTAAAAGATAACAAAAAAATGTGCAACGCCTTGGCGTCTTAGATCAGATGCAAACGACAGCAAAGAGATAAAATATTATCCAATTAAAGAATATTGAATGCATAAATCACAACCCATTGTAATATCTCAAAATTTACTTCCAGAAATATTTCCTTTATACCCATCTCTTACACTTACAGTCCTTTCATTTCTACTTATCAGGTTGCATTGCTTTCTTACTGTCACTAATTAGTTTCATGAGCAATAAAGGACACACAACCTCTATGATGTACCATAGAAAGATAAGAATTATGAGGATAGCTTACTTTCAAAAGTAGAACTCTTATGGCCGACCCCCAAATTGATTAGATAAGGGTACAAGACGATGATGATTAACCTGTAATTCCGAAGATTGGGTCTTCTCAAATCTAAAACCCCATGAAAGTGGTTGACTGTCTACCATACTACTATTCGTTCTGACAACACCAGACATATGTTTGTAGATTCTTCTTGTGGGTGATCAAATTCTTATAGAAGGTTTTTTTTAGCCATATTGCTTCACAAACTAAGGATGATACTGCCGTCTATATACTCGGCCACACATGTAGATAAAGTCACAAAACTTTGTTTCTTTGGAAACCCATGTAAAAGTTTTCAATCCAAGATAAAAGACCATATCCAACCAATTAAAGAAATTAAAAAGGGTACTCACTTATTTATCTCTAATTTAAGATCCGGATTTGGTTCACTTCCAAGAGAATTAAACCAGTACACTTCCATCGATGGTATGTCAATACCTATTAAAACCCAATGCGTGCTGCGACAAATCAAGTATAATTAAATTAAATAAATGCTTACAAAATTAAAAAATTATTTCATAAAAAAATACACGTACCCTATGTTGTAAGGAATTAAAAGCACGCGGTCACCATGGATCCTAGCCAAATGCTGAATGTATCGTGACTTATCATCATCCTTTGTAAGAGCATTAATGCTTTGAGGGCTTCCAAATGCATATTTTTCTCGAGCAATCCCATAAGAAGCATACAAGTGTCTAAACCATATATAACTCAATTAGATTTTATTGTATCAAACAAGAATGAATTTTAAATGGCAAACCAAGAGTTCTCACCTAATGTATGTTATCAGGCAAGAGGAAGCTAACTTTCCCATGTGACACACATCACTCAGCTCATCCATACTCACTGTTATATCATCCATCTCATCGATAAAAAGAGTTCCAATCAGTGGAATGGTTATCAGTCCATTATCCCCCAACTTCTTTTCCACAGCTTGATAAAATCTTGTGAACTTATTTTCCTTATCACCATTTCTCAATGGAGGATGCTCTTCCTAACATGTACGTTATCATATCATTGAGCAATATTGATATTGTGATAGTGATCATATAAAAACTATACGTATGTAAAATATTGTTAACACACTCACCACTACATTTTTCAAGTATCACGAATTCCTTTGGCCAAGCCACAAATGAACCAACTGCATCTTTCACATATGAATGTTCACTAGATCCATTAGGCAACGGGAGAAGGGCACCACCAGACAATGCTTTTTCGATCGACACACGTACGTATGCATCCGGTATAGTCAAGCAATGCATAGATGTTGCTGCCTCTGTCATTGGATAAACACTTCCTTCGGCAACTACATTGTCTTTTGATCCCAAAGCCAATTTACACTTTTGGAACTATGAAAAATAACGAAATTATAAAAATATTAGGACTTGTTGAAACATAAATGTTTGTCTTAATCTTCAATAGGCAGATACTTACCATCATCCCATTTATAGGAATAAATTTTGATGTTGCTGCAATGCCTTTTTCTTTAGTTGCTTTTGACTATACAATGAAAACAAAGCCAATCCAAGTTAGTAGGAAAAAAAATACAAAACAGAACAATATATACAATCACATATAGAGTCTATTTTAAAAAAATACAAAACAGAACAATATATACAATCACATATAGATTATTTTAAATACGTACCTGAACTTTTTTCACCTTTCGTTTCGACATGCCATGGTCTGCTTTGTTTTACCGGCTTCCTTTGACTACACATTAATTGAATAAAAGTGAAAGTCAACAACCACATAGTGCTTAAAAGCATTACGAAATTAAAGGTACAAAATCTGTACCTTTTGGCTACATGAATTCCGATTTTGAGCTTGGGCTAACAGCCCCCGTCTATTATCACTCTTATCACTATTGGACGCCACATTTTCTGCTGGTGTGGAGTTAAGCATTCCAAGTTGTTCCTTAAGCAACTCACTCAATGTTTCATCTATTGGTGAGTTAACCAATCCTTGATGTTTAAGCAACTCTATCATTGATTTCTGCAATGTCACAATGTGTTCATCTTTCTCTCGCAACTGCGCCTCCAATTTCTGAGTATATTCCTTATTTGATCTACGCTTAGGGAGATTAAAGAACATAGTTGGAGTACAATACATTCCACCAGCCCTAACTCGTCCACTATGTTCAGGGGTTCCCAATGCCAAAGTAAGAATATCTTCACTACCTTTTGTTACCAACTTTCCTTCCTTCTCATCATGTTTTAGTACTTCCTGTAAGAAAATGGAATGAGAAACTCAATAAGTATCTTCCACGAATTAGAAAAGTTTTTAATCAAATTTGGAACTTACGATTTTTTTAGCTATCTCCTTAGTAGCATCATTTGAATATTCACCCTTCTTGTCTTGTCGTGCTAGTAGCCACATGACATGTCTATCTTGACGATCAATCAATACTCCCGCTGCTTTCTATTATCAATCAAAAGTCAAAGAACTCAAATAGTTAAGAAAACAGAGTATATCATGAACATCAAATAGAAACTAATGTTGGTTGTTCGATGGTTCTCGTCTGAACCAATTACCATCTTATCGGAAAGGCCAGCATAACCATCCTTGCCTATTCGGTGGTCATATTCGTTCAGATACCTTCTCTCTGCTTGCAACTTGCTTAACCCCTAAAGGTTTCGAAGAAAAAAAGAATCAGTTTATCTTAACTTCCCACAAAAAATGATTCTTTAGTGGAAATTATAAGTAAAACATGCACTTTCTATTAACCTGGAATTCTTCTGAACATCTAATCATAACAAATTTCAGCCAATCTGGTTTCTTGATGTCTGGATAAACGTCCCACAATATGGTGGATTTTCTAGCAATTCTGGATCATCTAAGTATGGTCTGACAAATTCTTTTGTCAGATAAGTCTTGAACCTCCTCCATAGTACACCGCAATGGGATATTGCTTTCTTTTTATATTTTACATCTATAATAAATCTCAACTGCAAATATTTAATTAAACAAATTGTAGTTTACAAATAAAATAACAAAAGAATTTAATAAACACTTCAACAATGATAAGCTCAATAAAACACTTACCTCCATTCCTACCCATAAATCCTCTTTCATGGGATCAGGCACTTTAAACCAATTTGGATATTCAGCTAGTGGAACAACACCTCTAACCAATGCACCTGCCCAAGTAGCAACTTTTTTTCGTACCACTTTTCCGATAGGCCACAGAATTTTCATCAAACTCCACTACAATCTTTATTACCGTCCCATTTCTTATTCATGTCATGAGACACTATTTGACCTCTCACATTTTTTTCACCGGCAGGGTACCACACTAAATGTCTTCTCTTCCTTTTTTTAAGTGAACCAGCACCTGTTTCAGGGGTCCATTGCTTAAGCTTCAAACCTGCTAAGAGCACACATCGCAATTTTAGTTTACCACAAGAAAAAGCAACAAAAAATGGATGAACTTAAGCATGTGTACTTAACCATAATAAACATTACTTACCAAATTCAAGAATGAATGAAAACGAATTTGTCACAACCTCAAATATAATTCAATGGAGGATTATCTTAATCCATCTCATAGCAAAAAGAATATAACTAATAGGCATATAATTTGATTGAGATTCATCAGTAGCATGTTACACTTCCATATAACTAATAGGCATATAACTGAAAAATCAAAAATTAAACATTTAGCTGTCAACCCAAATCCCTTCACAATCTTCTCGCATGTAATTTGATTGAGATTCATCAGTAGCATCAAATGATTCAACACTTGGTAGCACTTCAACTTGATCAAGTATGTCATTGAAGTCATCTTCGTCTCCATAGTCCTGGTAATTTTGGCGGGATTCTAGAACCACTGACAAACTAGAATCAACTTGATCGGGTACATAGAAAACTTGCTTCGCCTGTGATGCAAATATAAATGAATCTGACTTATGGCCAATTCTTCCAAGATAAACTAATGTGTGACCCATATCATCAGTCTTGACACCATTTTTACTATCCACCCAGTCACACTTGAACACTGGAACTTTGAAGGCAACATAGTCGAGCACCCATATCTCGACAAGAACACCGTAGAATGACATGTTAGTGACTATTGGATTTTGATCCTTTGAACTTGAAATCTGTGTAGTTCTTGCCAATAGAGAAACTCCATTATTTTGAGTGACTCGTGAAGCATCACGAGCCTTTGTCGAAAAAACGGTGACCATTAACGACAAAGGTAGAATATTTTAAAACATGTGCCAAAGGACCTTTAGATATCCAGTTTAAGGCGCTTGACACCTTATTCTCAGGCTTAAGCCGCTCCTCCAACACCTGATTGTTTTAAAATAAAAGTTAGCCGTACTAACAGTTTATTATGCTGAAAAGACGCTAAGTCGGTCATTTACCCTGTCTTTAAACCAACTACTAAATGTACGATTGTGTTCGTCTTGCAACAATGTCGGTTTTTCTTGACTTGCGGGGATCTTGTTCTTTAGATAGGTCATATGTTCCCTGTCATGTTTCCAATAGAAATCATTTTGTCAGCCAAATATATACAAGACACATAGGATTGATTTGAAATGTTAAACAACTAAATGGTCCTACTTACTCGATGTAAGGAATAACATCTTTTGTGTTTTGCAACACATAGTTATGTGCTTGCTCTAAAGCTTTTCTATCAACTGGAACTAGATCACCGCCAGGTGGAGCCTTTTCATATAACACCATATCAGCAGGAATTTTTTCACTGGAAGGAGGAATCCTAATTCCCAACAACTCGGGTAAGAAACTCACTACAAAATTCAATTGCTTCCTCTGCAATATAATTTTCTGCCATGCAAGCTTCTGGTCGGGTTGGATTTCTTACATAACTCTTTAAGACCTTCATATACCTAAAACAATATGAAAGGATAACTTGGATTTTAACCATAATAAACATTTTTTTTTAAATTCTAATGAAGCCATTAACAATCAAAATAAATTATTCATCATACCTCTCAAATGCGTACATCCATCGGAAGAAAACCGAACCACAAAGCTCAACCTCTCTGACAAGATGCACCGTTAAATGAATCATAATGTCAAAGAATGATGGTGGAAAATACTTTTCCAACAAGCATAATGTGATCACTATATCATTCTGGATTCCAGGCAACCTTTCCACATCTATTACTTTCGCACAAATAGCTTTGAAGAAGGAACACAACCTCAAAATGGCATATCTCACATGTTTTGGTAGCACAGACCGTATTGCAACAGGAAGCAATTGTTGCATCAACAAGTGACAATCGTGCGACTTGAGACCATGCAATTTAGGTCTTGCATTGAAACAAGTGGCTTAAAATTTGAAGAGTATCCTTCTGGGACTTTCAGCTCGTGTAATGTTTTGCACAATCTCACTTTCTCGGCTCTAGATAATGTGTAGCACGCTGGTGGTAAGAACGTCCTTTTCTCCCCAATCTTTGGAGCCAATTCGTTCCTTAAACCCATCTCCTCCAGATCAAGACGACTATTAAGATTGTCTTTTGTTTTATTTGGCACGTTTAACAAAGTGCTAATGATGCTATCACAAACATTTTTCTCAATGTGCATGACATCCAAGTTATGGACTAAAAGCAAATACGGCCAGTAATCAAGATCAAAAAATTTTGACTTTTTATTCCAACATTTGGTGGCATTGCTTTCATCATCTTCTTCCAATGACTTCTTTGATGTTCCCACTGATTTTTTCTGTTTTCCCCATGTGAAATTGATCCCTTCAACTTTCCTTTTAATTTCCTCACCAGATAATATTTTTGGTTCAATCCGAAGCTCTTTCTCACCGTTGAAGGCCTTTTGTTGTCTACGATAAGGATGATACCGCGGAAGAAATCTTCTAGTGGCTTGGTATATATTTTTCCTTGAGTGTTTCAGCCTATAAGAAGATGTGTCTTCGCCGCACCTTGGACATGCATAGTAGCCTTTAGTAGTGCACCCTGAAAGATTGCCAAGTGCTGGAAAATCGCTAATTGTCCATAGCAATACAGCTTTCAACAA
This sequence comes from Litsea cubeba, assembly GCA_012931725.1. Lineage (NCBI taxonomy): Eukaryota > Viridiplantae > Streptophyta > Magnoliopsida > Laurales > Lauraceae > Litsea > Litsea cubeba. The sequence continues at coordinate 2,953,045 of CM022951.1, forward strand.
AAAGGGTTCTCGCTTGTAGGCATCATAAAACATAACTCCTTCCCTCCACAAGGTAACTAAGTCCTCAATCAAGGGTGCCAAGTATACATCGATCTCTTTCCCAGGTTGTTTCGGACCAGGAATCAACATTGTCAACATCATAAACTTTCGCTTCATGCACAACCAAGGTGGGAGGTTGTATGTGACCAACATTACCGGCCACAAGCTATATTTACTACTGAGAGAGTTGAATGGGTTGACCCCATCAGCTGAAAGTGCTAGACGAAGGTTTCTTGACTCACTTGCGAACTCTGGCCACCTATTTTCTACCTCCTTACATGCTTTAGAGTCAGCTGGGTGACGCAATTTATCATCGATTACTCTTTCGTTGGCATGCCATGTTAGTGACTTTGCTGTCTCCTCGGACTTAAACATTCTTTCAAATCTTGCAATTGGTGGAAAGTACCACATAACTTTTGCGGGTACACCACTACACTGGTCTGTCTTACTTTTGTTTTCCTTGTATCTTGACACTCCACAAGTAGGGCACTCAGTTAGGTTCTTGAAATCATCACCTCTGTAGAGTATACAATCGTTGGGACACGCATGTATTTTCTGGTATTTCATACCATAAACTGACAATGTCTTCCTAACTTCACGCATGTTTGAAGGCAACACATTATCTTTCAAGGGAAACATCTCCTGTAACACTTTCAACAAATTCGTAAAACTTGTGTCAGACCAACCACCCTTTGCTTTTATATTAAACAATGTAACCACTGCTGATAGCTTTGTAAACTTCGGGCTGCCTTCGTACAGAGGTGTCTCTGCGTCTTCAAGCAACTCTTTAAACTTCTCAGGATTAGCCTCGAATTGTTCTTCTGTTGTACGTACCATTCGTTTCATGGGTACCGCATCATCTGGAGTCTCCATCTCATGATATTGGTTGTCATTGGAATATGCAGGAACACTGGGCTCAGCAAAATTAGAAGATCTTTCCCCGTGAAATCTCCATGTCGTATAGGTTGTGTCAATACCATGATGGACAATATGAGATCTAACTTCTCTCTTTGTTAACTCGCGAAGATTTCCACAATTTTTGCATGGGCAGCGTAAGAAACTATCCTCATCCTTTCCAATACTGATCAAAGTTTCTACCCCATTATTGTATTCCCTAGTCAGCCTATCCTTTGACATCCAAGACTTGTCCATTTTGAAAGGAAATAAATAATTTCGCAAAACAATGGAACAGTAACACTCTACTGCAACAATTAAAAAAAAAAATAAACACATGATCCAAGGGATGAACTACAACCAGGTGAAAAAATAAACAGACAAAATTAATTACTTGCATGTTGTCATCGAGTATTTAAGTCCGATTAAAAAGTAAACAGACAATATTAATCTTTGTTCAATTCAACACTTAAAACTCTTGATTACTAATACACTTGAAGATTTTCAATGGTAAGACAATAACATTTCTCTAGTATTCAGATTCCACCTACAATAATGCCCAAAAACAAACCATACGGCATGCTAGAAAACTACTTGAGTATCTATAGAAGTGTAGAAAAAAATGCCATCCTGCAGTTGCAATCTATAATTCTTAATGACATCAAAATGACAAATGGGATCACAGTCTATACTAATGCCTTAAGACATCTCTTGTTGACCTGTAACTGGTGGCGCCAGGTCATATATTTAGCTATATGTACAATTTTTTAAGAATGAATTTTCATTCTTGTTATATCAAAGAAATTAATACTAGCCTTACTACTTTAATCAACCAACTAAGGCTATGAACTAAGGCTACTTAACATGCAATTTGAATAAACCCAATCTATAACTCAACTGTCCAAAACAAAATAAACCATCAGAGAAAAAAAAACTAACCTTTATCAGCAAAGCCGAGAGTTTGGAAGATGAAAGCTTGAGGTTTTGGCGTCGAAGACGAGAAGAGAGAGGGAGTAGCAGGAAGAAACGAGAGGAGAGGGAGATGAAAGCTTGAGATTTTTTTTTTCCTTTCGGTGGGAGAGGGATAGAGAAATAAAGAAACAGAGAACGGAATGGTGAAATGGGTGAGATGGGAGGGGGAGAAATGAGATGAGATGAAGAAATGGGAGGGGGTATTTTTCGTTGGCAGGGAGATGAGTGAGGGAGAGAGAAAACAGAGAAAGAAATAGAGAAACAGGGAAGGAAAGGAAGAATGGAAAAATGGGGAAATAAAGAGAGATGGAGTGGGCTGGGTTCGCCGGAGATGAGGAAGCTCGGCGGCAGCGCAGGTGGGTTCGGCGGCAACGGTGATGGCGTCGGGACAGTGGGGTAATTTTCGTTGGCAGGGAGATGAGTGAGGGAGAGAGAAAACAGAGAAAGAAATAGAGAAACAGGGAAGGAAAGGAAGAAAGGAAAAATGGGGAAATAGAGAGAGATGGAGTGGGCTGGGTTCGCCGGAGATGAGGAAGCTCGGCAGCAACGCAGGTGGGTCCGGCGGCAGCGGTGATGGCGTCGGGACAGTGGGGTATTGAGTGAGGTGAGATGAGGGAGAAGAGAAAAGGGGAAAAAGAGAGAGAGGTGGGGCGGCAGTGAGCTGGGCAGAGGGAGATGAGATGAGAGAGTGGAGAAGGGAAAAGAGAAGGAGATCTTGGTGGTGGTGGTGATCACCGGCGTGCTCGGAGTCCGGCGGCAGCGATGCGGTGAGGAGAGGGAGAATGAGAGAGAGAGATGAGCGGCAAGGGTTCTGTTGTGGGGAATGAGAGGAAGAAATAGCGGGAACAAGAGTGATGAGCGCGTAATGAAGAATGGAGCCAAAGTTGTTGCTTGGCGCCAAATTAATTTGGCAGATGAGATTTTTCGCTGAAGCATGAAGTTTGATGCGTCGGTATGATGAATTATATAAAACATTACACTTAAATTTTAACCCAGCCGACACAACAGCTTGTGTTGTAGTGTCGGTTTAGTAGAATTGACACAACTCAAAACTCTGTTGTGTCTCTTTCCAATGAAGTGACACAACAAACCTAATATATACATAAATAACATAAACTGACACAAAAAGTTTGTTGTGTCGGTTTTCCACATACCCGACACACCAAAAACCGACACAACAAGCCATTTTTTTAGTAGTGCAAACACAACAAAAAAAAAAAAAAAAAAAAGGTTGCCGATAAGGCTGCAAGATCATATTGATCGTGAGGAGTTATTACGGATAAGGAGTGGACCACCTAAGCCATGATCGGATAATACTAATAATTGCCTGGTGTCCTCTTAATTTATTGATTTTGTATGCTATATAATTAGACTGTTGAACTTGGAAGGAACTTTTAAGCAGATGTTTATCTTACACTCCTTACCACAACAATCGAGTTAGGCCCGATAACCAGGTTCTAAACTTACAAAGTTGCACCAGGTTGTAGAGGATCTTTGTTCTTTTATGTCCTTATTGGTGAATCAAGGACTTAAATGCAAGTTAATGGAAATCAAGACGGCTGGAACTATGCATTAAACGTGAACGGATTACTAACTGTCAAACACTGATAAATCCATCTTTTCCTGGTTTAGATGGAACTCTTTATTAAGTTATCATACAACTCAAAGTGTTCACATATTGATGTGAACTTATTCCAATTCATTCCTTACACACAAGACAAAAGTATTAAGATTGACAGACAGATACTTTCATTTCAAACTGTTCCTCTTACAGCAAGAGTTTCCTACTTTGAATTGTGTTTGTTGCCCAAAGAGCTGCCCCATAAATGACCACGTTTCCATTGCTCTGAACGATCAGGTGGTAAGTGTTGGATCCTCGTGCACTGTTACTTGTCCACACCACGTCTGAACCTGAAAGAATGACGAGGTTCCCAATTCCCATTATTCTGTAAGGTACCTCCAGAGAGCCCTTGTCCGGCTCACATAGAGCACAAGGTTGCAATCACTTTGCATGATGAATCGGTAAGGCCCGTTCTCCAAGAAGTCACCCGTATTCAGGCTCTCACCGTTGAACAGGATGTCCTTGGCGGCCGCATTGGCAGCTAACAAACTTAGAGCCAAGAGCATGGCCATGGTCTTGATTCTAAGGCTTGCCATTTCTTCTTTCTGTGTGTGATGAGTAGTAGTAGTGTGGATGCTTGTGAATTATAGCTATAGGGTTTCTTTGACTTTTTTCAGTTTTGGTTTTTTCTGCACTCATTTCCAAAGTCCAAATATCTCATATCAAGAGGTGGGAGGTTGGGCACCCAAATTGCAGTGTAAATATCTCTTATCTTTTTTCTTGGTCCAATAGGGTGTGCCCCCGCTAGCTTGAAGGTGCGACTGAAATTTAAAATATATAAATAAATGTTCATCCACTTGGTCTAGTAGGCCCAAGAAGCTCCCTCTTTGGAGCTGTTGTTGGGACATCCGAATCTAAAAGAGGATTTTATCCTGGCTTACCTTTAGATATTACTTTTGCCTCTTCCTTGCCAAGAACTCTAATTTTTTCGTGCTAGAGGAAATGATAAAATTGCCCAAACCTTGAGTAAGCTCCATTCTTTGCCTTTTTACTTGTTTTCTCCTCTTTGTATGATTTTTTCTTTTCTCTTAGTTTGCCAAACCTTTGGTCATTGCGACCTTAGTGACCCACCATTATGTTAACAATTCACATTTATCTATTGAAGTGAAATCTAATACACTCAACATATTCAAACTTTTAAACTCTGCTTCTTCTCATCCACGTCTGCCACAATTTTAAATATCGTTGGTGTGGGGCTAGGGGTGGCTCTGGGGACAGCCCACACAGGCGGTGGGCTGGGGCTCTAAATTTTGGCCCAAAATGGGGGCCGCAAGTCTAACAGTTAGGAAAGAAATCTCAGTAGTTAAGAAAATTAAAAAAACCTCAGATCTGATATTTCGTTGCCCCACTTCTGCATTCCTAATTTCCAATGCCATGACAACAGTAATGAATTTTTATCTCATTGATTCCAGCAATGAGCTATGAGGCTCTTCGCGTTTCAAAGCTAAATGCCTCCTCAAGAGTCACGACCCAAATCTCATCTTTAAACGCTTCTTCCTCTTCCTCTAACACCTACCATTCTCAGATTCTCTCTCTCGGCCCTTTAAGTTTGAACTTAAGTTGTATCTATTACCTTTGCCTATCAAGATATGTCTTCTGCTTTCTAAGGTCTCTGTTTTTCTTAGACCTTTTGTTTCATAGACGGCTGAAATTTTTTTGATAAATGGTCGTGTCTGTGGATTTATATGTAGACTGGGTTGGTATGCTTGAACAGTTGAACATTATATAAATATATAATGTGACTTCCACTTTGCAGCCAGCCTTACAATCCTACCCTCTATATTTACATGTAGTTGATTTTGAACATAGAGATCTAGAAAAAATCATATGTTTTATGAAGTCCAAATATTTTAGTATTAAAACAAGATCTGTAATGAGACAACTATCAACACCAATAATATAATAATATTATCTATTAATTGAATGTTTAGTCACTTTTTTATATCAATTGATAATTAAAATAATAACTTTTAATTAAATAGTCAATTTGTATTAGATTTTATCTTTTATTTTTTAATCATTTATTGGTAGGTATACGGGTAGGGCCACGCTTTAGGAACTCGCCTAGGGCCCCCGAAAACTCAGGACCGCCCCTGTGTGGGGCAACCATTGCTTGGATCACTCTTCTTCAAACTCCTGGAATTCTGAACTATGTGGCACAGACTTTTTTGGATCTGCGGCACAACAACAAAAATAGATAAAGAAAAGAAAATTATACAAGCTTGGAGCAAATTCTCAGCTGTGTAAAATGAAAGTCTCTGGATTACATGGTGAAGTTGAATGATATGGTTCCGATATAAGAATTTTTACAATACTTAATGTCTGAAAGTTGCAGAATATTTTATATACTTTAGAAGAAATTTGATGACTGCATTGAGTGGGCCGGCCCAACCCAACTTGCTTTATAGGTTGGACTGGGCTTGTCTTTAAGTCCATCGTCCAGCCCATGGCCTTATTGCAAGTCCAATCAGTAAATGGGCTAAGGTCGGATCGATGATGCCTGCTTGAAAACCCCCCCCCCCCCCCCCCCCCCCCCAAAAAAAAAAAAAAAAAAACACTAATATCATCATCCCTGATCCAAGACATTCTATTGATGCATGGCATATAATACCTGTCCTAGATTGTGAAAATCATTCTCATCTGACTATCTCAACAGTTCAAATGGTGTCCATCAATTAAACAGTTAAAATCCAGATGCCATCAATCCACATTCCAAAAAAGTATGATCAGGTGGTTTGGGACGTTTTATTAGTGTTCTTATCTACAGTCTTGAGTTTATATTCATCTACAAGAAGAGCCCCCCACACCAAAAAAAAAAAACAATACACTACTAGAAAACTGATTTTTAGCGGCCGCCAATAGCTGTCGCTAAAAGTCAAATGGCGGTTGCTAATACTCTTTAGCGACTGTCTAGCGGCCGCCAAATTTCGGCCGAGGAAAGCTCGTCGCAAAAATCAATAGCGACCGCGCGACCACTTTTAGTGGCCGCTATAAGCCGTCGCTAAAGGTTTAAATGGCGGTCGCTAATGTTATTTTCTTATTTTCTAAATATTGTATATCATGTTAGCGACCGCCAAAAGGCAAAGTTAGCGGTCACTAATAGTATTTGTTTAATTTCTTAAAAAAAGAATTCCCAAGTTTTTTACTATTTGCTGCCGCCAGTACAGTCGTTAGCAACTGCCATTGGCGGTCGCTAATGCTATTTTTATTTTTTTAAACATTTGGCATTTCCTTTTTTGCGACCGCCATTTGTGCCGCAATGGCGGTCGCTAATGCTAACTTTTTTTTTATTCTTTTCAAATTTCTCAATTTTTATCCTGTTGTTTTTACCTGTATTTGTACCTGAATATATTATATATCTACAACTATAACATTCAATTAAAAATACTAATAACAAAACAAAGTCTTGTATTAAAAACATTTAAAAGATTACAAATGTTTGAACAAATTATAATAATTACAAATACACTTTAAAATAAAAATAAAAATAAATATATTTGCTGGGCGGGGTGCCGTGATCGATCCGATGCTCTCAAACTTGAAGACAAAAAAGGAAAACAAATATTAATAGTTAATTATAAAAATTATGAATATATAGTAAATATAAATAAAATTAAGTATTAAGAGCAAAATTTTGAAAGTTAAACCTACGTTTCAACTATATAAGCAATTCGAGAGTCGGAATCTAGAGCCGTCAGCTCCGGCAATTCAGGAATGATTATGGGCTCGTGCCCGTCCATTTTCACGGCCACCGGAACCCGTTTTCTCGGTTTGGGCGCTCGGAGGCGAATTTTCTAAGTTTTAAGTTAAACCTACGATTTAACTATACAAGCAATTCGGGAGTCGGAATCTCGAGCCGTCAGTTCCGACAAGTCAGGAATGACCATGGGCTCGTGCCCGTCCAGTTTCATAGACAAGGAGCCCATTTTCTCGGTTTGGGCGCTCGAAATCTGATATTCTAAGTTTTAAGTTAACGTTTTAAGTTAAACCTACATTTCAACTATACGAGCAATCTGGGAGTCAGAATCTCGAGCTGTCAGTTCCTACAAGTCACTCTACCCTCGACCGAAGTGCTCTTGCTTGTTTCAAATTTTTCCGTGGGCCGTTTCCCATTCCGGACCCCCGACGGACATTTTTCGTTCCTAAGTGTTGGAAAATCTGATGTTTTCGCTCGTAATTCTCTAACCGGAAGTCTAATTTACGAGCCGTCAGTTCCTACGAGTCACTCTACCCTCGAGTGAAGTGCTCGTGCCGGTATCGAATTTTTCCAGGGGCCGTTTCCAGTTCCGGACCCCCGACAGGCATTTTTCGAGCCTAAGTGTTGGAAAATCCGATGTTTTCGCTCGTAATTCTCTAACCGAGAGTCCAATTTGCGAGCCGTCAGTTCCTACAAGTCACTATACCCTCGAGCGAAGTGTTCGTGCCAGTTTCGAATTTTTCTGGATGCTTTTTTCTTGTTCCGGACCCCCGACGGGCATTTTTCGAGCCTAAGTGTTGGAAAATCCGATGTTTTCGCTCGTAATTCTCTAACCGGGAGTCCTATTTGCAAGCCGTCAGTTCCTACGAGTCACTATACCCTCGAGCGAAGTGCTCGTGCCGGTTTTGAATTTTTTCGAGGGCCGTTTTCCATTCCGGACCCCCGACGGTCATTTTTCGAGCCTAAGTGTTGGAAAATCTGATGTTTTCACTTGTAATTCTCTAACCGGGAGTCCAATTTGCGAGCCGTCAGTTCCTACAAGTCACTATACCCTCGAGCGAAGTGCTCGTGCCGGTTTCAAATTTTTTCGGGGGCCGTTTCCCGTTCTGGACCCCCAACGGGCCTTTTTCGAACCTAAGTGTTGGAAAATTCGATGTTTTCGCTCGTAATTCTCTAACCGGTTTCGAATTTTTTCTGGAGAAAGAATTCATCAAATTGGACTCTCCACCATAAGTGTGGAGAAAAAAATTAATAAGTGTTTAATGGGGGTGGACTCCCCACCATATGGGCGGCAATGCAAATTCTGATGGAAAACACAGCAGGTTGTACATGGATGGCCCATGGTTAAAAAAGGCATGCTGTTTAGAAAACTTAAAGCTAATCCTTACAGCCTTTCTAGTGCTTAAGTCAGTTGTATGACCCACAATTTAAATAATCTAAAAAGGATAAGATGGTAGGATATTGTTTCCTCTGAACATTTCTCTGTTCATCAAAGTAAATATACCAATAACAAATAACCATGAAAAATTCATAAACTGACGCACCTTATTTTCACACAAGATGTCATCTGCAGCAATGATCTTCTCAATGTCTTTCCCTTCTCTACGGATGCAGACAACACCAAAGTCTCTAAAAATAGCCCGAACCGGAAATGCCATGAGAGGGGGCACTTTCAGAAACCTTTTTCCATTCAAATTTGGTCACTACATACAAGGTGATGGGTTGTTGGCTTCCAAGTATTAACTATCCTCTACATGAATTTTAATTCTACTCAATTGGAAAAGCAAAAAAGGGTAAATTCTCAAGTGATATACATATCAGGAATATGGGCTGCACTATCCTATGTTAACCAATGGATCACATCAAGGAACCAGATAGGTAGATTACATCATGGGAACTAATCCAATCAGCAATAAAAAAATCACACTGACATTATATGCAATAAGAGTACTCACTTGAAGCCACAGTTACAGCTAACTCTTCTGCTTCAGAATTTACTTTCCTCGATATGAGATATAAGGTTGCTGTTGTTTCTTTGGAGTATGTTTAATTAAATATACAAAATACGAGAAGGGTCAAAGTGCCTTAGGACCACCTCTGGCTCTAGCCAACAGATGGCGTTCCCCGAGTCACCTTCCACCGCTACCAGAACATGTAGCTTAGCCACTATAATTTTCAGCCCTTTTAATAACTGAGATTCAGCTTCATGCACCAGAGAAGTGAAAACTCTCAAGACCATCTTCCGATTGATACTAGTTTTTCTAGACACCAACAATCTATGTGTCTCTACCAAAAAAAAAAAAAAAACGATCTATGTGTTAATTAAGGCACCAAATTTGACAGATGAAAGTGGGTCAACCTTGGTCCAACAATTGAAACCAGCCAATCTCTATTTAGTTCTGAGGAAGAAACACCACAGAACTTTTTAAGCCCCCATTTAATTAAGAAGAATTTAGTTTTAGCAAGATGGGAGGTCCAACATGACCCTTTCTCAAAAATTCTGATTTTCTTTCCATCCATACTCTCCAAGAGATTGATAGTGCAAGCAAGTATGCCACAAAACTTTGTCAAAGTTCTTAAAGGGACCTGCAGGCCATGAGAAACCAAAATGAAGGTGGAGTACAAGACACCAAAAGGATGGACCAAAAAACACAATAAAGTGCACACACAAAGGCAATGTACAACAGTAAATAGATCCAACTTCTATCAACACCGACCACACTTCACACACCATCTATTATAGAAAAGTCTTTCCGAAGTATACAATAAACATCTCACTTTATCACATTCGGATTCCCAACCTCTTTTCTTCTCCCCATATTAAGACGCAATAAATTTCCTCCCAAGCGGCACCATCTTATTCCCAATTTCCACCACCATTTTCATAAAAAAAAAGCCATTGTTTCCAATTCCAAGATCACCATTCCCAATGGTAAGTTTACTACCTTCCAATTTCTAAGATGAACCCCATTTGTGTCCTAAAAAGCAAGATAGCCACCTTCTACTAGATCTTAAAGAAGGAAAAGAAAAAAATATATAAATATACATATATAATAGATATGCAAATGCAAAAATTGTGAAGGTCACTTTGTAGGTCCTACCAAGGCCCTCTTATGATAAATCCTCCAAAAAAAAAAAAAAAACACCCAATAAAGAAAAAGAAACCCAAATGAATTGGCATCAGCCTGAATTAGCAATCGTATGACTATTGGATTGAAACACCCCCTTTTTAAATGAACATATTGCAATAAGCAAATAAAATAAAATAAAAGAATAAGGATTTAAAATTACCTTCAGCCAACCTTTTTACCAACTCTTGAATGTTTCTCCTGATAAAGAGCTTGGTTGTCACATAATACATGCATTGTAAATTTCTTTTTCATTCACAACTCAAAGGGACCATCAGCTTCAAGGGTGACTACTCCTGTATCACTACAAAGAAAAGAGTAAATCAGCCCTATACTTTCAGATGCCAGCTATGATAGAAAAGAGTAAATCAAATAATACAGAAAATCGAAGAAGAACCCAGTTGGTTTTCATGAAATAGAAAATCCTAGGTACAAAAAGTTTGAGGTTCATAACTAGATTTCTATCCTTTTAGACACAAAGGAAAGAGTCTCGTGCAGGTCCATGTCCTAGAATCAAAAACCACATATGATAGCATGTGACATGTGTGGTAATCGGGAAAAACATCTAATCATTCATCTGGCAAAAGGTAAATGGGTGACATCAAATAATATAGAAAGGATACATATTTTAAGTTTTACATAAGACTAGTTACCTGCTTGTATTTCTTGTAGATTTGCTTGGTTACTATGTTCTTGGATACATAAAAAAAATGTGGGAACTTCTCTTCTTTTAAATCATCTCCTCCCTGCCACAGCCCATACATGCTGCCAACTCATTCTTCCTCCACTTTACCATTATCATTGCAAAATAAAAATTCATGCAAACACTCTACTGCATACTAACATTCAAATGCCAATGAAAATTTATATATTCAAATATTCTTACAACATTAAAAGCACTTTACCATTACCATTGCAAAATAAAAACCCATCCTAAAAAAAAAGCAATGTTATGACATTCCAACACATGCAACACTGCTTAAAAATAAACAAAGAGCAACACTGCATCCACTTTTCTTCAATCATGCATTAAAAAAAAAAAAAAAACAAAGATCAAGAATAACATACAATTAAACTGAACTGCACAACGAGATTTAATTGATTATAAAGTCTAAACAACCTTGACCTTTTTTATCTAACTTTAGAACTTCTTTTTATTGCTCTCTTGTAATAATACTTTCAAAGATCATGATGGTTGAAAGTGTGGCATCTATATAATAATTATACCTGGTCAGGATCAGTCGAGCCTGCTGGATCATGACTACCCTCTCCAACCGAGTCATTTCTCGCTCTATAGCCGCTGCCAGCGTCAGGTGCCTGTAATTATTTATTATATAGTTAAAAAGAATTAAAAAAAAGTAACATAAATAATGATACATCAATGACATAATTGACAATTTAAACGTACAAATTTATTTTTTACTAACCTGAGTAGTGGGTGGTGGGTCTGAAGTCAGCGGGCCGCGACTCTTCGATAAATGAGCCTCCAGCGATGCCAACTCCGCCCTCATCTCGGCCCTCATCTCGGCCCTGAGCTCGGCTGCCACCTCATCCCTGATCGCTGCCTTCATGGAATGCAGCATCTCCTCAGCCTCCTCATGTGTACGGAAGCGCAAATCCTGGGAGGAGCTAGCACCGGATGACTCCGCTCGCGCGATGTGCGAGCGTGGAATGCCCGACCCATACGTGAGCGTGTATCCGTGCCCGTCCCGGCCAATGACAGAGTGGAATATCTCATCCCTCCGTAATGGCAAACTACGCTCCTCCTCAGGCAACTCCTCCAGGCGTGACCGATACTGGGCCTGCGTAGTTGATTCATTTAATATATTATTATGCATAACAGGTCAAACATCTTTGAAATCATATAAATGGCTGCCAAGATCCGTCGAGTCAAACAGCTTTGAACACTAAGCCATCACCCCCCACCAACTCTGTGATACACATGGGGGATGGCCACCACCTTTTCCCTTCCACCACCATTAATCAATGAAGAATTAGGATATGTAACTCTAGGCAATTTTTATATATAGGAAGAAAGAGGACAAAGAAGAAGAGAAATGTCATACATAAGCAGCTAGATACATGAAATGTACTTTAATGATTTTAACTTATGAGGATAGCTGCAACCTCCGGATGGCGAGGATCTCGAGAAAGCATCCAAACGGACATCCTATCGCTCAGATCGCCCTTGGAACGCAGCTGTTTGGTTGAGAGTCAGTTAATTAGTATAATAGCATACAAAATGACTCAAATATAAATTACGAATACGATCTAACTTTTTTACCTCGTGGCAGACCTGCGTGATTTGTCGAGTCCCCAACCTGTGTGCGGGACCCTGCATTGCGCGGTTCCGCGCATTTGTATCCGCCACTCTCTGTTTTCAATATTTATCAGTTAATTTTTGTTAGTTACGATAGTCACTAATAAATCGTTAAAATGCACGTATGAAAAAATATATATATACAACTTTCTCACCTGTGCCTCCCCGCTCGTCTAGTACCGGACGAGCTGAGTCCACTGATCCAGGAGAATGCCCCTCGGAACTCGATCAAGAATGTCAGGGGCATCCTGGTGTGGCTTCTAATGTTGCATTTTTCATCTTATTTTTGTGATCTTTCCACATCTTCCGGCACTTCGACATGCAAACTGGCCGGAAGAGCTCAGGACAAGCCCTCAAATTGTCCTGCAAAGGACAAATAATTTTTCATTTAGTTATGAATTGAATTGCCTCATATATGCGGAGAAATGTTAAATTATTATCTTGACCTGACTCCAGATACGATCTAGTGCCTCCATAGGGAATGCATGTAGATCCCGGACCATATGTCCCAGCTGGCTGATAAGCTGGTGAGCATGCGGATCCACTGGGTGGTACGTCTCATCAAAGGACTCGTCAATGGGATGACCGGAATTCCAAGTCCGGATCCCTCTAGCAGGGCCTCTCCCCCTGCTGGTAGATGGGCCCGTGCTCATAGAATATGTTTAAATTACAGATAATATAATTAAATTAAAATAAAATAATTTGTTAGAATTAAAATATTTTAATTAAACAAACTTATACCAGTCTGTGTATCGGCCTCTGCAGTCTGGGATGTAGAAGCTGGCGCAGTAGCTAGCACCGGATGAGAGGTCGATGGCATACTCGATGGGGCCATTGAACTGAGCTGGGCAGAACCCGATGTAGGTCTAGGGTCCCCCGATGACGTACTGGCCTAGGCCTGGCGCAGTAGGTCGTCCATCATCAGCGGACGATCTCTCCTCTTTCTTCCTGACATATCTGTTCAAATGTTTGTAAGATAAATTAATTTAACGTGATAATTGAAATTAACATTTAAAAATTATTTACACTGAAATTTAACATTGGTGAATTAGTTCCCAACCGTTCAAAGATCATGTAAGTCAACTGTATCTCCGTCAATGGTATCCCAAACCCAATTAACATCTTCATCACGTTGAATAACTACATTCTGGTCAAGAACTTGTTGGGCGAATGCATCAATATCTGGCTCATCACATTCAATCTGATACACTCCCCTCCTTGACATTTTAACTGCAACCTGCCAGTTAGGATCTTTCGGATCTCTGACATAGTAAACTTGCTCCGCCATTGAGGACAGTATGTAGGGTTCGGTGCTTAATTGATCATCACGATGTAACAAATTGTTAAAATTTACCAATGTAACCGGTAATTATCTGTTTTCACTCCTCGGACGAGATCCACCCAATCACACTTAAACAATATAAATTTTAACCCGTGATTGTAAACAACTTCAACAATATCTTTTAACCGGCCATAGTAGTAACCAGCATCGACGGATGGACAACCAAGCCCACTATTTTGCGTCACTCGTTTCTCATCTACATCCTTGATGCGAAATCGAAAGCCGTTGACATCACAAGTTGTGTAACGTCGGGCCGTTATAAAGGGACCATCAGCTAACTGGTTCATTTCATCGGTCAAATTAGGATCGTTGGTTCTTCGTAAGTTACACACCTACGCAATGCATGTAATCAAAGAACATCACTACATGAAAGTAATATGACAGTAGCAAGTGACACTGCTCATAATGAACACGTACATGGTTCTTGAACCAATCGTGAAATGACCGATAATGAGACTGATGAATTTGATTCTCTGTAGCACGAGGCATGTCCCGTTTAAGGTCATCGATGTGTGCCTTGCGATGCATAACACGTGTTTAATGATGAGTATGATAATTTAAACAATAGAATTGACAAGTTAGCCTTATGAATGAGTGATAACTTACTTAGCCAAAGCCGCAACAGATGGGATGTTGAACAACACCCACCGGTGAGCTTGAATCCACTCAATATTGTTAAGATCAAATGGCGTGCCCTCCCCAACTGGACCATCATTAATCCGCAAGGGCCTAATTAACTTTGTTTCAATATTATCATTAAGATATGTTGCGCAGAAATTGGTACACTCTTCCATCAAATACCCCTTAGCTATTGATGCCTCTGGACGAGCTCTATTACGAACATACCTCTTCAATGTATTCATGTACCTCTCGATCGGATACATCCATCTGAATTGGACAAGGCCTCCAAGTAGGGCTTCACTGGTTAAGTGTATGGTCAAGTGAACCATGACATCGAAAAATGCAGGTGGAAAATTTTTTTCTAGATGACACAATGTCACAGCAATCCTCTCTTGCAGACTATTCAATTCATCAATTCGGTTAACTCTAGAACACAGTTGTCTGAAGAAGTTACTAACTTCAATCAACGGCGCTACAACATTCTTAGGCAAACAATTCCGCATGGAGATAGGCAGTAACTGTTGAATAAGAATATGATTGTCATGACTCTTCAAACCCTGTAATGTTCTTTCTTTCATGTTCACACGCTTAGCGATATTTGAACAGTACCCGTCAGGAACCTTGACACCCTTCAAAATGGAGAGGAAGACATATTTCTCATCTTTACTCATCGTGTACTGTGCAGGAGGCATGTATGCCTTATTGGACTCTCTCAGCTGCAAATGCAATGGTTTTCTCAAGCCAATTTCTTCCAAGTCACGGCGTGCATTGACACCATCCTTCGACTTCCCCTGGACACCGAGGATGGTCCACAATATATTATCGCAGACATTCTTCTCGATGTGCATGACATCTAAGTTGTGCCTCAGTAAGTTCTCTTTCCAGTACGGTAGCTCGTATAAAATACTTTTTTTCTTCCAATTGTGACTTCGCCTTCTATTTGCACCGGGAATAGAAGGGAGCGGGGGGGCAGTAAGTCTTGAAAATCGTACACAGTACGTATTTTCTCTTGCTCGAGCTGTGACAACAATTCAACTCCCGTCATTGTTCGAGGTGCTGGACCATATTCCCGAGTGCCATCAAATGACACTTTGTCCCTCCTGAACCTATGCAATGGAGGTAGAAAACGTCTATGACCCATGTATGCCCATTTCTGTCGTGCTTCAACCAAGTTGACCTCTTCTCCCGATTACAGCAAGGACATGCAAACTCTCCCTTTGTGCTCCAACCTGACAAGTTAGCGTACGCTGAAAAGTCGTTGATTGTCCACAATAATGCTGCACAGAGTTTAAACATTTCATTGCTTTCAGCATCAAATGTCATCAGACCATCAGCCCATAATTCATTCAATTCATCGATCAAAGGTTGCATATATACATCAATCTTGTCCCCTAGACCTCTTGGTCCATCAATAAGTGTGGATAGGATCAGAAAAGGTTGTTTCATACACATCCACGGCGGGAGATTATAAGGTAACAAAACAACTAGCCACGTACTATGATTTGCCCCAGTCATGGACTGAATGGACTAAAATCATCTGCAGCCAAACCAAGCCGAACATTGCGACAATCGCAGGCAAAGTCTGGATTCCTCCGATCGAAGTCTTTCCACATCGGAGAATCTGCTGGATGGGTTAACTTACCATCGTCCCTGCTATTCTCGGCATGCCATCTCATCAGTTTTGAAATCTTCGTTGACGTAAAAAGCCTCTTCAGCCTTGGCTTAAGTGGGAAATATCTCACTTGCTTTGCTGCCACAAGTTTGCCACAATTGATAACAGTTGTATTCCGATTCTGACGATTATAACCAACTCCGTCCTCCTTCCATCTCGAAGATTGATACACAATGCATGTATCAAGATGGACATTCTCATTCCTAAACAATATACAATTGTTTGGACATGCATCCAGAGTCTCATATGTGAAGCCTAGATTTTCAGTTAACTTGCGAGCCTGATAGTAGGACTCAGCAAGTTTTGCACCAAATGGGAGCACTCGATGCAACAACTGGAGGAGCATATCGAAGGACTTGTCAGACCACTGATTCAATGCCTTCAAATGTAACAACTCAACAATAAAGGACAATTTACTGAAGTCATTGCATCCAGGATACAATTCTGTCTGTGCATCGTCTAGAATTTCAAAATATCTCTGGGCTTCTTCATCGGCACCAGAGCGAGGATTACTCCCACTCGCCCCCTCAGTCTCACAGCTTGTGTATTCGGGTGCTATCCCGCACGCGATATCATTTAGCATCGCGATCATCGGATCAGTTTCTGGTGTATCATCCACCTGAATCTCATCTCTTTCCTCTATGTGACAAGAAACATACTCTTCTCCATGTCTTATCCATTTCTTGTACTGCTTCAAGAATCCGTTCAGAATCAGATGCTCTCGGACAAACTCTCTTTTGTAATAATACCGATTCGCACATTTTCTACATGGACAACTGATGAACTCATTGTCAAACCCATTGGTAAATTCCATGAACTGGTTAATCCCTTCCATGTATTCCATAGACGTCCTATTCGGAAAATCAATCCAACTCTTGTCCATCTCGGTAACTATTTCTGTGGAAATCTAAAATGAGTAAGCACAATTAGCTAAAGGTACCCTGCATCATGCAAGTCACCTATCCATAAACTGCAAACTCCTTACTACAGGGTGGATGGTCCTATCCCATTCGAGAATGCACAATCCGACTTGTACTCAACAACTCGAATGCTTCGTCCCCTAGTCAGACGAAATTTCGGCAGCATGTCCGCGTGGTTCTCCAAGTACACGACACAGATACAACATCAGTCGTACCTATGTATGTACCCAGAGAACAATGGGACATCAACTGAAACTATATCTAACATCGGACTTGCATGAGCTATTAAGTATAAGATGGATAATTGCATTCCCAAACTGTCCAAACTGGACAATTCAAGAATCGCATACGACAAAGTTCGAAGGTACATCACAAGAATAACGAATGAAGTCAAAGACCCAATCTGTCGCGTCAAAGATTACCCGAACAGATGTCGTACACAATTCTCGAACGGGTCTACGTTTCAATAATGCATGCAAATAAATAAAAGTTTTCAATTTCATTGCTACCATCATAAAAGAATAAGAAGAAAGAAGAATGGTGTAGACCACATATATATGTAAACTAACACAATATTCGTCATTAAAACATTAAAGCACTACTAATAGTAAGTAATTCAACATTAAAACCTAACCAATCCCAACACCAGAAAGAACAAAACTTTCTCAAAAAATTGATGTAATAAGAAAAGGACAAGGAAACAAAAGAAGAATATAAAATAGAAGTTGATGTAATAAAAGGAAAAAAACAACATATGAGTTGCAGTTTTCAAGTTTACTAAATTGTATTTATACAAGTCCAATAAGAAAGTTTAGGAAACACTTGAGTTCCACCACTAAAAAAAGGGCACTTAGCTGACTTTGAGCGGTAGAAAAAACAGTCGCTAGAGGTGAATTTTTCCACTGCTAAAAATCACATTTTTTTATAGTACATGCTTGATTTGACTCTAATAGGTACCAAATCCAAACATTGCAATGCCTATTCAGGATGTGTCGGGTGTACAAGGTCGAGTAATAAAGATCTGGAATTATAATCCCTTGCGGTCTCTTAAAAAGAAAAACCAAAGACCTTATGCAGGATGTGCATTGCCGAAATGAGTCAATAAACCAGTTGCTGGACTCAGGCCCCAATTGCCGATTTATTTCCCAGTGGGCATGGAAGCCAAAGGAAACATTGCACAAGCAATAAAACAAAGAGATGTGTTAAGGGCTCCGTAGCCCTATGAAAAAGACGAGTCCCATTGTTCTTCACAGCCGTCACATCCAAGGCAACAATTGTGAACTGTTCATTTCAACCATTCACTTCTTTTACCAAAAAAAGAACCATTCACTTTTTTGCCTTGATTCATATAGCTGACCATGATTAATTACTACGTTTTACCGAGGCCTTTTCCATAGAGACCCCTCCTATCATGCAATAATTCCACTGCTCTTTCTATGAGATACCAAGTTCAACATATCAATTAAGAAAATGTTCCATGTTGTAGATTAGTATCCCTTGGGTTTCTATTTCCAGAGATCCAAAGGCCCCATTTTATAAAAAAAATAAAGGCAAAAAGAAGAGATATATCAGGCACCCTGTAAAGAATCCAAGATATACATACCTTCTAACCTAGGAATATGAGTAAATTTAACAAAAAGGAAAGACTTAATAATGTGTACAATATCAGTCATGATTGAGAGGATAGACCAATCTTGCTTCTTGTTGATGGCATCCATGACATCTAGAGCATTAAAAGAAATTTGGATTTTTTTATAAAATTTCTCTTAGTCAAATTTCTTAAAGCAAACAGATCGATTTCACTTAATCTTCTTTTGAGGAATTTGTCATTAAGCTTCTGACAAACTCCGCACAAACAAAGGATCTATCAAAGAATGTAGAAAAATCGGAATTCAATCTTCCTAGAGGAAGAAAAACAACATTCGTGAAGACTAAAATTCTTTAAAAGCAGTATCCGTGAAGACTAAAATTTTGTCTTTCAAGTAGAGGGATGACTGGATGAAGGATGCTAGGATGGAATGTATTTGACGGATACTGTAAATTGTCTTGGAAAGGATGTTATTTCTATCTTTGAAGATATAGGAGTGGTTTTGATGGACTCCTTTTATGGATGGAATTGTTCCTAGCCTTCAATAGAACCCACCAAGTGATATTAACCCTAGCCATTACACATCGATCAATTGTTCCTAGCCATTAGCCTTTCCCACCATGCAAGGATGGTGAAAAAATTGTTTACTAGTGTGACATAGCCCAAATGTAGATCCGAACCAAACCAACCTAGTATAATTACAATGAAATATAAAATGCATAGCCAATTCTTACTGTACAAAACATCAAATTTTTCAATCACAAAACAGAGAGAGATGAAAATTCACTGTAAAACCAGCAAACTCATGATTCTGAATCATTAGCCCACACAGAACAAGCAAGAAAACTTTGTCTCATCATCAACATCACTAATACACAAGAAATCAAACAAATATAAACAAAAGGAAGAACTGTATAAATGTCCCTTCAATGAAAAATGAATACCCAACCATAATCATAGTAAATTAAATTCTAATAATGTAAGAAGTTCCACCTACATCTTGGATTTCTAGGGTGAAGACTTGGGCAAGCAACCAAAATCAAATCAACAGTTTCATCATCAAGAACGAACAACAATAGATACTTTGAATATTCACATAAAGAAATGGAAAAGGAGAAGAGGGAGGAAGAAGAGAAGAAGAGAAAAGAGAGGAAAGAGGGAATGTGCAGTGAAGTGTAATGTGAAGGTGGAAGAGACACTCAACTGTGAAGTGTTTCTTCTTTGCGTGGATGGCCTTCTTCTCAGCCTGATGGCCTTCTTCCCAGAGTTCCACGTAAATGGGGGTGCTACCTCAATAATTGGTTCTGTGACTGGATGATTCTCGTGGGGAACTTCTGCGCAGGGTGATGGCCAGGTGGTGATGCTTGCGTGGGGTTCTGATGGAGGATGAGGGGGTGTGAGGGCTGGAAAGGCGATGGAGAGGGGATGAAGATGGTAATTGATGTGGATCTGGGGTGGTCGGTTTGTGTGTGCAGAGATGGTGATGGGGGAGGTATTTCATGCTGAGAGTGAGATGTGAAGACGATCGAAACGGAGAGATGGGGTGAGAGTGTTGGCTGGTGTCAGAGAGGAATGGTTGATGAAGATGGGGGATCATGAGAGATCTACGCCCTGTTGTGAAGCGATAGAGAGTGCTGGAAAGGTGCAATGGAGAGGGGAATGAAGATCTGGAGTGGGCGCTGTTGCACAGAGATGGCGATGGGTGCGTACAAATCCGAGAGGGAGACGCTCTGCGACGGGGAGGGATCCAAGCGCGAGAGCGAGAGAGGGAGAGGGGAGGGAGATGAGGGAGAGAGAGAACGGCTGGTGGCATCTCCGGCGCAACAGATCGTCCAGCGGTGGCTTGTCTGGTGCGGGCGGAGGGAGCAGAGCGGGGAGTAGGGAGCAAGGAAAAAAACGGTGGTGGCGCAGGAGCGATTTCTGCAACAGAGAGGTGAGGGAGAGGAAGGGAGAGGGAGATCGACGCAAGAGATCGGGAGAGGGAGAGGGAGAGTGAGAGTGCAGACGCGGAAGCAGGGCGGGAGCAGGGGAAAAACGTGGGAAAGGAAAACCTGTGAAGAAAAAGGGCTTCGTTAGGGCTTTTAAGAAAGGGCTTTTGCGACCGCCTATGGCGGTCGCTAATGAGACTATTTGCGACCGCCACAGGCGGCCGCCCGCATTTTGGTGAGCCAATACTCAAATTTCTAGTAGTGATAATATCATCATCCCTGATCCAAGACATTCTATTGATGCATGGCATATAATACCTGTCCTAGATTGTGAAAATCATTCTCATCTGACTATCTCAACAGTTCAAATGGTTTGTCCATCAATAAACAGTTAAAATCCAGTTGCCATCAATCCACATTCCAAAAAAGTATGATCAGGTGGTTTGGGACGTTTATTAGTGTTCTTATCTACAGTCTGAGTTTATATTCATCTACAAGGAAGAGCCACAAATCCACAATTTTTGAATTGGGATTTGCATCTACTCCATCGAGAGAGAGAGAGAGAGAGGAGAGAGGAGAGGAGAGAGGAGGAAGAGAGGAGAGAGAGAGAGAGAGAGAGAGAGAGGAGAGCGAGAGAGGAGAAGAGAGAGGGAGAGAGAGAGAGAGAGAGAGGAGAGAGAGAGAGAGGAGAGAGAGAGAGAGAGAGAGAGAGAGAGAGAGAGAGAGAGAGAGAGAGCGAGAGAGAGAGAGAGAGAGGAGAGAGACGAGCTAACCTGATCCGACGTATGAAGGAAGTGTTTGGGACGTTTTATTAGTGTTCTTAT